>JXOV01000534.1:0-34899 GCA_001014945.1 Clogmia albipunctata | reverse complement strand
AACCTGAAAGTGGAATAAATTTATAAGGAAATGAAATACTCAACAAATTTTGAAANAATATATTATTATTTTTATTATTATGGTAATAACTTTGAATTTGTCTTAAAATCTTTTTTTTATGTAATGTTTAATTTTTAAATGAAACGAATTAGAATTTAAATTTATTTTAAACAAACCTAAATAACCAGTGTTTGGGTAAACCTTAATATAATTTAATATTTATTCTATTTCTTTTTAACAACTCCTTATTATTTTAAATGGTTTGAGTGATTATGTTAGACCGTTGTATTATCTTATTGTTTCGCGCCAAAAATTTCGAAATAAATTTGATTGAAAGAAATTAACGGTTTTCATTTTCGAAAATATTATTATTTATTATTTGACACATCATAATCTACCTACAAATTTGTTTGAGTGTCAAAACTAACTTGAAAGTCCGAAAATATTATTATTACCGCCTGGTAAAACATTTACAGGGTTTGGTAGGCTTTTTTTTCCCTCCGCAAATGTACGACAACCATGTTATATAATTTTGGGTATCCTTAAGGCTATCTATAAATCTAAATATATTTGGTTTTTTTTTCCCAAAAATTGTATTTATCCTATGGTTATTAGCCTCGGAAATATTATTTGTCCGGCCTTCATTGTTCAGTGTACATTGATATACATTCCATATCGATGGAGGGAACAATGAAGTGTCCGTCAAATAATATTTCCTGAAATACTCCACCACCGGAGCTAATTCCTGTGGCAAATATTTGAATAAAATATTTGACGCAGTAACTAGCTCCGAAGGTGGAACAAGTGCTAATCCCTTAATTAAACCCCCCTTATATTTAACTTCGTTGCTTATATTGCTCTTGGTTAGCCCTGCGGATTGTTTGTGTTTCCTGATATTCTGGCAAAGATGAAAGAAACACCCCTGAATTATGGTATTTGGGAAGTGGTGCCTCATCGCGCTAATTGCTCCAATTTCGAAGTCAGTTCCCTAGGTTATCCTCGGATTCGCACCGGGTAAAACCACCTCCAAAAATAAATTAACAAGTGGGAATGATTACGAAATAAACGTTATTAAGTTATAGGGCTTTGCTGTGTAGCGGTGCTCCTATTTAAACAAAGGCTTTACGTTAATTGACTGGGAGCAGATCTTTAAGGCAAAAACAATGAACATGACTGTTCCTTAAATAATGGTTTAAAATTATTCGTTGGATATTTTAAGATTGAACCGGAAGCATTTGAATCAATAGGAGATAATTCTACCATAGATATGTCTCTGATAGACCAAGATGATATCAAACCAGGAACTCGATGAGTTTGTTTCTGGCCGTAAAATTATAAAACTATCCTTTGTTTCATATTTCTTAAATATTTCGAATTTAATTAATGTTAATTATTTAATATTCGTTGTCCTCATCCGACTTTTCCCACTCATTAAATGAAAAAGCATCCTTGATCTAATCTGAGTAAAAGGTTCAACGTAGAGATAGATTTGTCCGATTGTGGAATTGTTATTTAGTCTAGTCTAGATCATATTCTAATTGAATTCAACAGTTTACTTTTATTTTGTAATAACATCTGTATTGGAGAGACTAAAGGCACGTTCACACTAGAACGAGCCGTTTCCGTTCCAGAGCTCGTAAAACTGGAATGAATTCTTAATTGCCAAAAACACTATTTCCGATCTTATCTAGTTAAATTAAAAAAATACCACTGCGTTTGGGTACAATTACCCCTTTGTTTACAGTTCTAAAATTTCAAATGAATTTAATAGTAAAGAGTAGTATTCCTCAAACCAAAAAACCCGAGGCTTGTACACCTGGAAAGCCCCAGCACCAGACCTTTTTGATTTATTCGATTTATTTACTTCGTCTTTGTACGACCTCTGTATGGCTTTTATTATTTTGCCGACTTCTTCATCACTCAGACGCCATTTTACAAGAATATAATACTGAATACTTTGACAAATTTTGTGGAAAAAAGGAAGAAACAAAATGGCTCCGCGAGAAAATTTCCATTTACCAGTGTCATCATTGGCTGATCGACTTTTTTCGAATTTCTTTTATATTTAATTACGGCTTTATCCATTTAAATTTTTATAACTACAAACGAAAGGAAAAATTTTGCCAAACGCAGTGGTAATTTTTAATTTAACTAAATCAGATCGGAAATAGTGTTTTTGGCGATTAAAAATTCGTTCCAATTTTACGAGCTCTAGAACGGGAACGCCTCGTTCTAGTGTGAACGTGTCTTAAGTTATTTGTTTACAGAAGATCTTGTATCTGAAACTGTGCACAGTAATTGATTTATTATCGTAGCAAAAGAGAAAAATGAGCCACTAAGTAAATGACTACAGAAGTAAATGGATGCAGGTTTTATTAGTCCCTACAATACTTGTTTAATGTTTTTGACAAGTCTGGATGCGGAGTGGAATGGGGTGAGAAGAGCTAATAAGAGCAACGTTTAATTAATGAATACACAAGTTAAGAGAAGTATAAGTCCTTCTCTTAACTTGTGTATTCATTAATTAAACGTTGCTCTTATGACAACATAATTCTTTAAAAAAGTGATCAAATGACGGACTTTAATTCGGTTTCTCCCAATATTAAACGAAACATCGCTTTCTTTTAGGAAATTTGTTCCTTGTGGAGGCTAGCTGTTAAAATTTTACCTTGATCGGCTTACTGGTCTCTTTCCTGCTAATCGCGCTTCTATAGCTTTTTTGAGGATTCTGCTATCATTCATCCTGGAAACATGTCTAGTTCTATAAACTTCATTATGTCGTCGTCCCGATACAACTCATAAACTTCCACATTGTGTATGATCATCCTCTTTGTTATTGTCCAGGTTTCACTTCCGTATCCTTAAATGGGTCTAAATAATGTTTTGTAAATTCTTAGTTTGTTCTTTATTGTGATATCTTTAGACTTAAAGATATGCGACAATGAAAAATACGCCCTATTGTAAGTAAAAATGCAGAGTGTTGGTCTTTAGCCATTATATTTACGTCATCGGCATAAGCTAGAATTTGGCTGTTTTGTTCAAAAATTGATCTCGTTTGGTTTATTCCAAGTGTCCGTATTGCATTTTCTAATGCAATGCTAAATAGTATGGGGGTCAATCCATCTCCTTGTTTCAGTCCTGTATAAGTCGGAAATTCGTCTGTTGTTCCAAAATGAGTTCGTACACTGGACAGTGAATTCTAAGAATTTTGGAGAATGTTTTGCATGCGGTACACAGAAGCGAGATTGCTCTATAATTTTTGCGGTCCATCTTATTGCCTTTTTTATGTATTGGCTGTATGATTGATTTCTTCCAATCTTCTGATATTGTCTCTTCATTCCATATTTTAGACAAAAAAGTGTGACCACAGCATTTAATTTCATTAAACCCGAAATAATTATGTTCCAGTCTAAAATTGTAGTTTACTAGAATAGGACTGGGCCAAATTCAAGGCCTCAACATCATTTTCGGTCCGTTGGAATGTAAATAGGAAATAATTGACGTCATCGATTGGATTTTGGACTGGAAAACCCATTTTTTTTCTAACTAAATATTCCATTATGCGGTCTGGGGCTTGAAACCCATCCAATAGCTTATTAGTCACAGTCTTTATTCTAGCACTTCCAAATATAAAGACCACCTTAATTTGAATATATTCCCTGACAGAACTCTGACAAGTCCCCAGCAATAGAATAGATAGATACATGTACGATGAGAAGAAGAATTTATTAAGGTTTCTTTAAAAGTGATGTTCGCTAATTATTTACATCTCTCAATCAGGGGAGGACTGAAGAAAATCCCTCCTTAATCCATAAAGAATCATAGTATTTTAGCGCTTCCAATGGGAAGTTCATGTGTAAAATTATCACCATTTCATGTAAATTTTCGTTAAAATTCTAAACCCATCCAATAATCTATTGGTCATAGTCCTTATTCAGGCTCTTCCAAATATAAAGACCACCTTGATTTGAATGTTTGGTCCTATTCATGAAAACAATTGCAAACTAAATTACATCTAAGGTTGTCAAAATCTCCGGTACCATTTAAGAAAATATTTAAGGACAACAGTTCATTAATTAATAAAGCACCCTATAGGAATCCTACAGGTTACATATCGTGATCGATTTTACAGCTAAAAAGCATTTATTTATGTTTACCTCTTTGCAATTCCAATAGAAAGTAATCTGGGAAGTGTTGGTTACATTCTGATTCTGTTTTTGCATTTGAACATTGAGCTTATTATTAACTGCTTATCAGATAAGACATACGATCCCAATATTTAATGAATTAAGCACATTCAAATCATCTAACACTTTGACATAGGTGAAAGAAACAGCCTAGGACTTTTAATATTGGATATATAATTTTTAAAAGGAGAAATTACTATTTTGATTTCTATCCTAATTGCTATGTGCACTTCCCTAAAGACTTGGAAGTGCACATAGCAATTAGGATAGAAATCAAAACGATTATGAAATGATAGTAATTTCTTCTTTTAAAAATTATATATCTAATATTAAAAGTCCTAGGCTGTTTCTTTGTATTTTTGAGTTTATTCAATATAATACATACAATTTACATCATTCTTGTCTTAAATCTAACATTTTACGACTTAAGCTAATCGCATTTCAGTCAGAATCCTTCAATCTTAATTAAATAGTTATCATCTTTTAGAATAATTAAGAATTAAATTTACTTTCTCACTTTCTTACACTTTATTCGGTTATCCTTGTTTACATGCTGTTTAGCCAACCTAACCTCAATCATTCCATTCTGGCGCAATATTTAAAAATACCTTCACAATACATCTATTATTATCTGAATTAAACATTCGATAATTTTGAAATAAGAGCCCTTGTGGCTTTAGGTGTGATAACAGGTCTGTTATTAATCATTCTTTATCAAAATAAAAAGTCTTGGATTGAAAATCCTAATCTACCTAAGATTTAATTAACCAAACTTTGTATTTTTAACTCCGTTTGGCTCTGTATATCTCTTAGAGTATTTCCTGCTAACCATATTGAGGGATGGGGCTGATAAAATGCAGAATTATACTGCTTGTGGAATGCTTCAGCCCCATTAGTAGTCCGTAGCTCTTTAGAGTTTTTATGTGTCCAAATCTTGGGAGGAAATATTGCGTTTTCTTCAACATTATTGTCTAAAACGTAGTCTCCAAATTTTAAACAATGTCTATTAGGGCATTTCGAAATTATATCTACAAATGCGTTGGCAACAGTTGTTGCCGACTTAAAAGCTAGTTTAAAGAACCCCCTCAGCCACATGCCTACTTCATTTTTTAAATATAGTCTCTTGTCAATCCAAAAATTTTTATATTTTGTAAAAATGATTGATGTAGGTGGAATAAGCAACCTAATATCTTGCACTTAGGAAAAGCTATACCTAAAGCCACACGGACATTTATTTCAAAATCAATTCCTATTAATTTAGGATCAAAAATTAGTTTATAGTCATTACACAAATTGGTAATACTTTGACACATTTCAATATATATGTTCTTTATCTTTCAAAAAGATACGTACTAAGGGCATATAGGTGCCCTCTTGTGTGCCATGTATAGTATATAACTGATAGAAAAATTTGGGGCATAAGTGAATGTCCCATCCATTAGTAATTTGACCATAGGATCGCATAGCATACTTAAATTTGTCACACAAGTGAGTAGTACTAAGTTTTTAAAACTTTAGGCTATGTCCCTCGATATATCCGGAACCGACTCCGAAGCCAACCAATTTTTGGAAACACATTCCATAACTTTTCGAAATGGCAAATTTGATAATTCGGGATTATTTTTTATATAGCACGTATGAATTAATCAGCGCACAGTTTATCAAATAAAATGTTATTTTTTTGGTAATGAAGCAATAAGCCCTCGTTTGATCGGCTTTGTCAATACCGGACATGAATTTGTTATAATCGACAACCGATTTGGGTTTTATAATTACCGCTCCAGTCCTGTAATCCACGTTTGGACTTTCAACCATTTCTCCAGGATGAATTGTGGATATCATCCTTATCATTCTTTTATGGTGCCAAACGTGGATCAACACATCCCCCTTCCTGATGAGTCGGTTTTCTCTAGGTGTTACCTGAGCTCTAATTTCCTGTGGAAGACCACGATTCACCCGAATCTTCTTTCAAAATTTGAAAAAATTTATCCCTAGACAAAATAACCCAAAAATAACTTGGAGGCCACAATCATTTCTAGCCCAAAACTCATGGAGCGGGAATAATCACAGTTACTCAAAATTAATTCATATTGCACCAATTAAAAAGAGAATTTTGTATAAAAAGTGATCGATTCTTGATCATTGAGACACAGTAAATATGAGATAGTTGTGATAATGGTGAAATCTGAAGTATTCAATTTAATCATTATTCAAACTATCTCATATTTACAAAACGTTTCACACAATAAGGTTATGTAAGAAATAAAATGTACTTCATTGAAATGAAAAACAATGTTTTTTAGAAATATTACACATTAATGCTTTAATCGTTTATGAAACTACAAACATTTTAGTGTCTATTTGGCTTGCAAATTCCTAGTTAGATTTAGTATAAAAATAATTATATAATAAAAATAATAAAATGTATTCACAATACAATTATAAAGCAGAATTAAATTTATTTCAAAATTTAATTTAGTTTTTAAGCTCAAGAGTGTAAATAGAATAATTATGTAAATTTTGTTGAACAAATAAATACACAAAATACTATATAACTTTTATTTTCTTTTAAAGTGTTTTTTTTACCTTACTCTTATTTAGGACAATAAATATTATTGATCTATTAAAAATGTTATAAATTAAAATAATTTCAAATTCCGATATGTGGATTGGTTTGAGAAGCGCTGGTAATTTAATATTGAGAAAAACTGAATTTTCAAAAATACTTGTCGCTATATCTGGCGACTGGGTTGCGTACGTCAAGTACTGTCACTGTCATAATTTCTGAAGAAAAAAAAATACAAAAAATAAATTGCAATTTGCATTTTATTTATGTAACGAAAGCGAAGTGTTTCGTACTCCTGCACACTTCACCTTCAGCAGTTGGTCTCCCGTGTCTCATCTACCCGTTTCCCAGTGAGTTTCTTTGATTAAATCTCACACTTTTGGGCGAATGCTAATTTTTGTTTTGATTTTAGGTTTTCTCTGTCTCGCTCTCACGGTGTCCAGAAAATGAGCAGCAGCAGCCAACTGAAGGCGGCCATCACCCTGACCACTTCGTCGTCCAACAATATGCTGGGCACAAAGTCGAACAGCACCGCCATTTCAGACTCTCCAATCACGGATCCTGCTTCAAACTCAAAGAAGGTAATTTAGACGTGGGAAAGGGACGGAAAAGAGAAAGTGTGATTTAGACAGTTCTGGCATGGCTAGCTAGGATTTGATTCGAAACATTGCGCTGAGGGATTTTCCATTTCAATCATCTGTTCACCCATTTTT
The DNA here is from genome assembly GCA_001014945.1 of Clogmia albipunctata. Taxonomy (NCBI): domain Eukaryota; kingdom Metazoa; phylum Arthropoda; class Insecta; order Diptera; family Psychodidae; genus Clogmia; species Clogmia albipunctata. Next base: position 27,433 of record JXOV01000534.1, on the reverse strand, counting down.
CTCCGGGTTTTTGGTCGCCTCCAACATAGAAAATCCCATCTTTAATCGCTGGTCCCCCTAGTTGAGCTCTTTGAGCACCAGTTGAACGAACATCCACTTTGAAATTTATGCTCGTACGTTAATTAGAGATTAGTAAAGTGACCTCAAAATAGCGAAAAAAACAAACAAAAAAACTATCAATTGGAATTTCAATTATTTCTATGCTGGCTGATGCTGGAGGGAAGAAGAAAAAGAATGTTATTGAAATGTCGGCATTGGGAAAATCCCAATAAAGTGAACATTTTAATTGCACACATTATCTAATATCGGTTTATAGCGCGCACCTGAAGTGGACGACTCTATTTTCCATTGAAGTTATCGATTAAAAATCAGCACACATAAAAATGGCAATTATTGCACTCTTGCTTTTTTTATAAAAAAGAAAGAAAGACGAACTGATAACCGACAAGTGTTTGATTTATAGAGATTCAGATTAACATTTATTAAAGAGCGTGTCTTAATTAATTCCCCTTTGAACCTCACTTGATCGCAAATCAATTATCTATGGCCGGGAAATTAATAATTCTCCCCGCGTGAAATTCCCTTTCTGTTTTACAACTATTCAGGAATTTCACTTGGAGAGAGAGAGGGAGCATAAAAATCCAATATTATGATTAATTGCCAGAGTCGGGCTTCTTCCTCCATGCCACATTGGCTATTAATAGCCGGCTGTCCATTTATACTATTCAATGCCACTGCCACTATTATATTGATAATAATCAATTGCGCAAACAGCATTTTCTTCTGATTAGAAAATCACAAGAAAATCAGTTTTGTAACTAGGTCCGTTTAATATTTGTATTGGGATTTTATTAACTTTAAAAGCAAACATCTTTTAAAGTATAGTCTTTAATATTAATTTATTTTATTATTATATTTAATTTAATATTCAAATGAATATTAATTTAATGATAACAGGATATCTATAATTTTTGTTTAAAAGCTTTAAATGTAATAAACATTTAACACAGTTAAGAAAATCGTAAATATTTCCGATAAGATTGTAATTGTTTATAAATATAAAATATAACAACTGCTTGTAATGAGATTTTCCAGTTTTTATAATCCAGTTTTATTGTTTTACACTATCTGGGATATTTATTTTTTAAAAAGTGTTTTATAGTTTATATAAAATTAAGTGATTATGTTTAAAGATGTTTCTGTCCATTTTAGTTATTTAATTATCATAGGTCTACCTTTTAGTTTCCGCAAAATTTTTTCCTAGAAATCAATGCTTTATTGTGGAATAATTGTTACAAATTTAACATTAAAATTATTGCCTATCTCTACCTACTACTTTTCCCAATCTTTATACTAATTCATGGATCCTTTTCTGAAAAATTCGGTCCGTTTGGCCCCAAGTTCATCACTATCCTAGATTCTAGGGTGTACAGCGGGGAGAAAAGGTCTTTCCATTTAACCGTTTCTGGATATGTCCTTAAAATGTCGTTGAATTTTCACGGCTTCAATTCATACAGCACCCAATAGCTCACTTTCATTGCGTTCAAATAATGGGAATTGGGTTGTTAGGCGTATCCAAATGATGTTACAACTTCTTGTATTTGCGGTGCATATTTATCGAACAATACCTCGAAATTTAATTTTTTTTACGCTCCTTGTCTGCCTAGTCTAAAATCACCACTTTAAAATCAGAGTATAAGCTTTGATTAATGGTTGATTCTTTCGTGTTTAAAAAAAGGTTTTAGCTTTCCAATGAATGCTTCGTTATGATGATCGATAATATTTGTAATTAAATCACGAGATTTATTATAATTTTGCTGAAACTAAGTGGTAGACCTAATACTAAATGCTTTTTCAAATAATTGTGTTAAAAGTCAATTTGAACTTAATATCGACGATTCGAAGGAACAACGTCGCAAATGCAAAAATATATGAAATGGAACTAAGTAAATAGATATAACTAGAAACAAGTCCTTCACATATGGAAACATGGATATAATTGTAGCTTCACTCAGGACCACAACCGGAGGTAGTTTCTTCAAAGTCAAAATAAAACTCGAGAGTCGACTGGTAATCTTCTGCCAATTGATGATGTAAATATTAGAAGAAGACTTTACAAAAGTGTAACTATGTAGGAGAATGTTCTAAATGATAAAAAAAAGTTTCTTTTGACTCATCAGACTTGAAGGCTAGAGACTTATCAGACTATCCCTTTTCTTGCTCTCCTATAAAATTGTCATTTTTGCGCTTACGTCGTTGTTCGTTCAGACCGTCGATATGTAAACTTTAAACAAGGTTCCTTAAATTTTAAAATCTGGGTTTTTATAAATTAAATTTTTTGTTTATTGGAATATAACAATTATCATTTTTGCTTATTATCCCCATCTAAAAACGAGTTGATGGATGTAATAAAGGAAAGTGCAGGCGGAAAATCTAATCCCACATTGAGTCTAAAAATGGAATAATCTAACCCTGACTGAAAGAAAAAGTAATCGATTTATTAAATGTTGGCGCAATTTACATTTCTTATATTGCTAAATCAAACAATAATTTGCTCTCTTAATATTCATATAAAAAGTTAAATGGTTACCTAGAGAAAATATATGAATTTAATTATTTAATAGATTATTATTAAAGAATAGAAATAAATACTCTATGAAGAACTATATGGCTGCTTTTAAAGGCTTCTCATTGAATTTTGTTCCGTTTAATAAATTATTTTCATTATGTATTAGGATGTCTTCTAAGTGAATTGGTAACGAATCTTTAATAATGTAGTTATTATGGAGATTATAATGAAAAATTGATATTTTGAAATATATTTTTTTCGATTGTATAGTAACAACTTAAACGGCTCAGGCTCGAGCCCTGATCAGACTGTAATTATTTTTTCTTTTGAATTTCATTATTCGTTTTCACGAACAATGTTCTAGAATTAATAATTGTTTGAATACATTCAAAAAATAATATCTCCGGCCTCAGCTGTCGAATAACTAGTATCGTCAATACTATTTGTTCTAAACAGACAAGTTTTCAAAAGCTTGGATGGAGTGCATAGAATTAAGGGGTTAACCTGATCCTTCTAAAAAACTAGTAATTTGCTGCCACTCAATGAATGGATACAGATGAAAGTTATAAAAGGATGGTCTTCTTCATAGTTCTTCGGTGGCCATAATCTGTCAATAAATAGGCTCTTTATAGTAATCTTTAATGTACCTTGAAATAATTAAAAACAGTTTTTTTTTACTTTATTAAAATCCATTTAGCTAAAGGCATTCCTTTGAATCATTCCGATAATTTGAACATTTAACGTAAAACGATTATCGTTAAATAATTGATTTAAATCGATGATAATTAGGGCATTAGTACTAAAATGCTAAACATCATTTGTTAATCGCAAAGGTAAATAAATAATAAATCATTCATTATCATTTAGTTAGAGTGTTTGTGTTAAACTTGGGATATTTTTCACGAGGATGTCAAACTGAGAGTCACGACCTTTACAATGGAATTTATTTTGGGAACTTGACTCAGGGCGGGATCAGAGACATAGATTGATATTTACCAGATAAGTTGTAAATATTCTACGAATAATTGTAGTTAATAATTAATATCGATAAATTGTGCGCATTTCTGTGTGATTAGGTCATGATGATGAATATCTGGGGCACAACTTTGAGGTGTTGCTTATCTAATCGGCAGAGGCTCCCCAGTGTCGCACTTGTCCATTGATAACGAATGTCTGTTTGGACAATGTCGAGCAATTATTGTCTTTGATTTGACAATTAAGTACTACCTGAGCCTCCGATAAGCTCTTAAATTGGTTGCGGGTGGGGGTTGTTGAACACTTTTTGTGGATATTCCATTTTGACACGCATAATCGGGAACCGTCAATGACTATGAATAAATTTGGTCCCAAGGAAATTTCTTCGAAAGAATTTTATTGGTATTTTACTCAAATTGATTGCCGAAATTGGGATTTTCTTCGAGATAAGAAGGGTTTTAATAGATAGATCTTTTCAGAAATGTCTTTAAAAGCCTTTTTAAATACAATTTCTTTGGATAGAATAGTTATTTGTACTAAAAGGGTGTAAAATGAGCAGTTTTTACCAATCGAGTGTTAAATCCGAGCTGTTAAGTGAGTTTTTCATCGATTCCTAGTCATAAAACAGATTTTACACCCGGTTAGGACATAATGTTTTTGCACTTTCCTAAAAAAAATCGGGTAAATTAATTTTAAAAAAATGGCCGTTACAGAAGTTTCTTTGAACGGTTTTTGGAAACTATATAACGATCTGAATTTTTCATCAAAATTATTATTATTATGACTATTTTTTCACTAGTAAAATAAAAATTTAATATTTTTACTAGTGCCAAAAGTGACGCATTATGAAACTCATATCGATGTGAAAATCTAAACTTTCGATATAAAAGCGCAAAAAAATATTTAAAACTAGAGCACTTCTCCATAAGATCGTTTGTTAAAGAGAATTCTAAGAACATAACATTTTTTAATGTGTTCCGTCGGATTTTATTAAAACAGAAATATATTATACTTTTGAATTTGTATTTAATATGTGATGTTTTAAATAGAAATAATAATTAATTTAAATGAGTTAAAGTACTTGAGTTATAATTATAATAATTTTAAATTATTATATCGAACGAAATAGTTGTATGAAAATTTCAGAGTTATAATTGGTCTTTTGCGATTTTTTAAATAGAAATTGCACAAAGCATAGTACGTAACATATAGGTAATGGTTTTTTACCGGTGTTCGTTGCACTCAGGCGACAAGCTTTTCTCTCGAGCGTCAAAATTATCCTTTACCTACTGTGGCGTAAACTAATATTAATGAGCTTGTCACACGAAAAATATTCTTCACTAATAAAAATTATTACCGTTAAGCGACTGTCCCTATTTAAAAATCTAAATTCCCGTTTAATCCACGTGAAGAGTGCCGGTGACAAAAAGAATCTGGTTTATTACTCTTTTCGTTAAATGATTGGGTCTTGCGGCGTCTTCATTTTATTATACTACAGTAAACATGAAATTATGTACAACCGTAGCGACTTCAATACTTATTCAATTATAATTTTTTTGAAAATTCCATTCGCTTGCACATAAAATACAGATTCCATAGACATGCAATTTGATTATTTAATTTTTATGAATTAATATATTTTAAAAAGGGGCGGTTTGTCGCTTAACGGTATTTATTTTTATTACTCAAGAATATTTTTGGTGTCACAAGCTCATAAGGCTTTAAATATTTGAATAATAGTTTTACTCTTTCTTATTACTTGAAGTTATTCTCAGATTATGAAATTATCAATCGAATATCATTCTTTCGAAGACATTTCCTTGAATCCTTCGAAGAAGGACGAGAATGACGAAATTTGACTGTTGCTATTGTTGGTATTATTGTAGGAGATGGAAACGACAACGAATATATTTATTGGCCGATCGAAATTGGTAAGGGCTTCCGACAGCAATTTTCCTACTCTAAGCAAATACAGCAAGTAGAAAATTGGGCCAATGGCAAAAAATAAGAAAAAAGCTGTGGCCATTTTGTTGTAATTTCCTTTTTAGTGGCGAGTCTTTAGATGCAATTTTCAATGTATTTGAATGGATGTGATTAATTTTTCCGTTAAAAATCATCAACTTTTAAATAACAATAAAGTATAAAACAGAGCCTCTTTCTATAATTAAACTGAATTAATCTCTAAACGGAATGAATTGATTTAATTTATGGCATTCATTTGTATTGCTGTGATGATTTTTATTCTAACAATATTTCCGCTCGTTTAAATTTGCACCAACTTTTTTACAATGTTACTAATTGTTGTCAGTTGTGAATGTATTTAATTTGATTAATAATTAGGCTTCTTTTGATGAACCCACATTAATTGCAGCGAAAGTGGATTAGAGATTGAAGACAAAAGCACCACAAAAAGTGCAAATATTTCAACGGAGCTCAATTGAAATTTATTGTGTTATTTTCTAATGACAATGCTCGGTGGTTTTTTTATTCTCTCCACCATCAAATTTAATTAAAAAATAAATCATTCGTCAATTTGTGGTGATGGATCAACTCAATTAATTGATTTGAATTTGTTACAGTAAAGTAATCAAATAAAATGGTAGTTTTAGTTCTTTTCGATTTATGTAATAAATTTCTATTTTAAAGCCTTGTTTTGGCAGTTTTGATTCCAACGATCCATGACTGTTTTAAGTCACTACAGACATAGGAAATTGATAATTGTGGAAAATGGTAAACTGGGCAATTTTGCTACAGTTTTGTCATTATATCTGACATTTGATTTTATAGCCAATTTAATGTAATCATACGATATGTTTCCCATTTGATATGGTTTATTCACAGTAGTTTTTTTGTGTCGAAAGAATGTGAGTTTAAATTTTGATTGATAAAATTTAACCTTGTAATGCCTAAATGTTTTATTGAATTGAGAAAATTACCATAGCTAGTTTTTAAAAGTACGAATGCGAAGAAAAAAATTAAAAATGCAATAACTGTTGATTTTACTGCATGTCAAAGTGAGCGAGCCTTTAGGCACGATCAGGAATGACGGATATAAAATTTTCCCAACCAATAAGTCTTCTCCACTAAATTTACACTCAACATATTTGAATTTTATGTCCATCAACCCTGATCGTGCCTAAAGGCCCTCTTACTTTGAGAAGCTGGTAAATCTACAAATATTGCTTATTTATAAATATTTTTTTATATACAGTCGACTCTGGATAATTCAAACTTACGACTATTCGAACCTCTCCCGAGTTAACAAAAAATCTTTTGATATTTTACAATTTTGTGCTGTCGTTAATTTCAACGAATAAAACCAAAACCACGCATCGGCGTCTAATATTTGACAATTCTAAGTTGCAAATTTGTTGTTGCAGCATTTCAGCCACCGTTTCTCTTTAAAATTTCCTAAGCAGTCTGAGCAGCAGCAATGGAACCACGAGATTATTCTCACTTTAGATATTTCGAAGTATTTTAAGTGTCCCTTGGAGTATTTGAATTATCGAGAGTCGACTGTATCAGTAATACGTATAATTAGGAGTTAAATAATAATTTTTTAGCTTTGAATATTAATTGTATGTATATATTATTTAATTTTTTAAAAATAATTATTTATTGCTTTTCCCCCAAATTCACAATTGGAATCCCAATATTATGAAAATTTGTTAAGATATATCAAAATCAAATTAGATATGATTAACAGATATTTTAACAAATTTCATTAAAAGCGTTTAAAAAAGTCATTTGTCTATTACATATTATAACTCAAAGATAGCGTGAATTGAGGTCCATCCAGGCATTTATGGGTTAATATATTTATTTCTTTTTTGTGATAAATAATCAAGTTTTTTTGGTATAATATTTTAAAATAACTTTTATATTTCTATTAAATCAAGTTACTGATATAATTAGAGTACTATTATGATCACAATAATCCAAAATTTTTATAAATTTTGACTGGAAATATTTAGTTCTTTAAATAATATTTAAATTAATCTCTAATAAATACTTGATTTATTTTAATTGAAACCTCAAACACGAAATTTTATGTTTAAATAAAAATAGAGATAAAATCGAATGATTATAACCGACAATTTTAATTGTTCGCTGACTGGATTTGAGTAGCTTGGATTAGGTCTACTAATATCAGGGAATAACTGGATCGTACTGCTTTTATTTAGCTGGTATTCTAAAATGGATCAAATCAATATATGTTTATTTTATTGTATAGACGAAATTCGGCAGATCTGCTTCTGAACGGATTCTCGGAGGTGAAAATTGCCTCATCACCGAAAAAAATTTTTGTGGAAATTTGTTCCATAAATCATGAAATGGATAAGGTACTATTTGACTGATATTATGATATTTCATATAAAAAAACCTCTTTGCAATGATATAAACATTTAATGATTTTTTTTTTAAATTTATTAATAACAATATAAAAACTTATTGAAAAATCCTTCGATTTTTCTGTCCTTAAAATTTAGGGATAAAATTTTGTTTTTAAAAACTAATTTTTAATAATCACATCAATTTGAATCCTGTACCTGTGCTTAAAAATAGTTTGCAATTTTGGATATGGTTCTTGATTAATTTATACTTTAAATTTTATTTAAAAGTATGTTTATAAATTAACTTATCTGAATATAATATTTAAGTCTTTTTATATAAGTACATAATATTTAACAATTGAATATTATATAACTAGGAGTATTTAATAGAATGGTATTCAATTACACTCCATAATAAAAAGGAAAAGAATTAAAATTAGTAGGCCCCTCTGGAGTCATTGCGTTATTGGTTTTGTTAAATAGCAATGGTTTTTGTTCGAATTACCGATAAAATAAAATGTTTGTATTTAGTTTGAAATATCAAGAGATTGAGGAGGAAGCTCTTGATAATTTTGAATAATCAAGAGTCGGCTCTATAACAATAATTTTTGATCTGAATTTATTATTTTACAGTTATGTAAAGAACTTGGTCGATAAAGGGAATGTATTATTAAGCACTAGAGTTTTTTAAAATAACGAGCGAATGAGTTACAAAAACATGCACGTAGCCGATAATACTTATCGACTGGGTTAAATTCTTGTTGAAATGTATATTTGTCTGTTCCACAATAATAAAAATTGTATGTCTTTATTGCTAGTCTGTTCTATACTAAAATAATAAAAATTCAAATTGTGAAGTCAAAAATTCAATATTAAAATAACTTATACATGTTCTCAATTTTATTATTCGTTGAAAGTATTAATACTATTAAAAAATCTTTGACAGACCATATTTAGTGCCATAATTTCAATTTTATGTAACAAAAGTGCTGAAAGAAAATTAGTTTATCACTGCACTGTAAATGGACAAATAAAATCGGTTGATAAATGTTGGTATCATCAATAGATCAAATTGTCACTGCCAATTGATAAGAGTGCAGAGTTATGTAAGAACGACTTGGGAGCGAACTGTGTACCAGTTCGTCTAGTGTCTATAATGCCAAGCCTCCGGAGGGTAAATAGACGAAAAAGAGAGAGCTTTCATTCGTCATGCTCTCAAGTTCTTTTGATCATTTTTGCGGTTGTAGTTTTTTCTCGTTTTTTTTTTCTCATCGGGAATAATAGTTTCCGAAACAGTCCAAACACAAATTTAAAAGTCACAAATCTTGAGCCCACCCCAAACACTCAGAAGCCGGCTTATTAATTTATGGTCTTCATTGTCGTCGCCTCTATAATAATAAAAGTCACAGTGTCACAGTGATTGTGACGCCTTGTTTGCAATAAGTATATGTTTTTACTGGTGATAAGAATCTTCAAACGAAAAATCGTCCTCCATCTAATTATCGGGGCTATGAATGTGTTGATTGTGTGTGGACATGGTACCATTATTATTGTATTATAATATTTGCAATGAGCTCCACATCTGATTTGCTACTTTTTGTTCAATTGGCAGATGTTTGCGCTGTACAGCAATGTCGTCGTTTAACGTTTTTTAAACAATGTTCTGGTTGATGTTTTATGTAATTATTATTGAATTTTTGCAGTTGTTAACGTTGTTTGATTTTTATAATATTTAAATTATATATTTAACAATAACAATATTTCCCACAACATTCCGATATGGAACTAGGGGTAGTCTCAACCCATCGGTTAGACTTTTCATTATTATTTGTTTTCAGTGTAGTTGTAGTCAATTAATTGCACCAATATATTTAACTATTCAATTAAAAAATCGGTGGACTCTTTTAAACGTTTAAACCAGTACTATCGGCAATACTATTTGTTCGAATTCAGGCAGGTTTTCAAAAGCTTGTATGGAGTGCATAGAATCGAAGAGATAAACCGAATCTTTCTGTAATACTATTTATTTGCTGCCTTTCAATGAATGGATACATATGAAGCGGTGAAAGAGATGGTCTTCTTTGTAGTATGTGTGTTTTGTTTCGGTGGCAAAAACCGGTCAATAAATAGGTAGCCAAAATAATAAAATTTTTATTGATGATCTTTATTTTTTAGTATTGTATTTTGTTTAAAATGATCTTCCGGTTGAAATTTAAAGTAAAATACATAAAATTGAACTCGAATTTTATTGAACACAAATAAAGTATGTCTTCGCCTCTCGATGGACTCTTAAAATATTTCGAACTATCTAGAGTTCGAATTATCGAATGATTGGTACTGCTCAGAGTGCTCAACCTTTTTTAAGATGCAACAACAATAATGCAACTTCGAATTATTGAGTGTTAGACGCCGATGAGTTTGAAATACCGCGACGTTTTGTTAAGCAGAAAATGTTTTCTTACGTTAGAATAACCGAGAGCTTTAAAATGTATTGATTTTGTTCGAAATATCAAGAGAATTTTTAGGGACCTTCTGATAACGAATTATCGAGAAACGACTCTACAATATTTCACTTAGATAAATTGTAAATTTATTGGTTATAATCTACAACTGCGAGAAAATTAATAGCCCGCCTAGCACAATTTTTAGATTGACCATTATTAAGGTCAATATATTTATTTTAAAAACTGGTATGAATAGGTGTTAAATGATGTTATATGATCCAAAATCATCACTAGGAATATAACTTAACACTGTAAGTATCTGTTTTAGACCAATAATACCATGCTAGTTGGGCTATTAATTTTCTCGCAGTTGTATACAGTCAGTTATATTTGATTAGATTTTATTCATTTAGTTTTCTATTAAAAATATTCTTATTTAAAATACAAATTTAATCTTTGAATATTTGTAGCCTATCATAAGCGAATGACTATTGAATGGTGCAATTGTTTAATTATAGTTATTTATACAAGTGTTGCTTAAAGCCGCGAGCGAAACGAGTGCCTTAAAGAAGGCCCGAGTGTTTAATAATGCTTACCGACCGCGTTTTATACAAAATTTTATGCATTTTTAAATAAATTAACATACAAATTCTTATTATTATCTATGATAAACCACAAGTAAACGTAATTCATGGGTTCTCCGATAGGTGGCTTATTTAAAAAAAAACACTAACAAAACACAGCTAAGCCACGCCCTTCAAATCTGATGACCATATAAATTTAATGAATTTCTTTTACGGAGGCCACACTTAAATAATAAAGAAAAATCACACGTGCTTTAAAGTATTCTTTAAAGCACTTTTGCTATAATAGCGACTTCGATAGAGCAAAATTGAGTATCATAATATCAATAATAAGCAACAAAAATGCATAAAATGTTTTTTTTTAAATCAACTATACACCTAGATTTAATACTCCAGTTTTTTGTATTTAATTTGAAATTAATTTATTAGGAATATTAAAAATGTTTTAACGAAGTTGTTTTACTATATTGAAGAAGTTGAAATGCTTTAATTTTTTAATACACTTTAGCTAGAATGTGATTCTGTTGAGGCAAGTCTCTAGTGTTGTTTAATTTATTTAAATTTTTCTGTAATTCTCCTAACTGATGATGATGATAGTCTTTTTTGGCGTATTAATAAAATAATAACAGGATAGGGGAAGAGGAGAGGAGGAGGTGGAGGAAATCGGGCTGTATTTGGCATGGGATTCGTTTGGTTGTTCAGTGTCAGTTTGGGTGTGGGGAAACGTGGTTCGGGTGGCGCTTATCAGAGCAGCCCTGGGTGACGTTAGAACAGTGCTGGATGTCGATACTAAGTCTCACTGACTGACAGCTCATTTTTCCTATAGAAAAATATTCTAATAAATAAATATAATCAGTGAAAATCGATTATCAACGTGGAGCAGAGCTATAATTTATTTTTTGTGTATTGTTAGAGGCACCTCACAGTTTATTAGTGGAATGGCGCCGATGGTGTTTAATAAAGTAAATCGTTTTGTGTGAAGTTTTGTTGACCACCAATCCAATCTCAATGGAATGAGCAACAAAAGTAGAGAGAAACATTTACCTGTTGTCATTGTGCTTTGTAAAAAAAAAGAGACAAATAAAAACAGTGTGATACCCGATACCAAAGCATCGTAACATGTTTGCAAAAGTATAAAAAAATAGCCACTAAACCGATTTGTTGTCGTTTTATTTCACTCTTGATTTAATTTGCATTTAAAAACTGAGAGAAGCTTGTCTGTTCTCCACTCGTGTTTTTTTTGTATTGTACATCGTTCATGCTCGTTTTGTTAAATTACATTTTAATTGTTACCATTTTTCTCAATGATCGTCTGTCTGTTATTAATTTTGTGTTCAACTAAAACCAGAAAATACTGAAATTAACCATTTTTAACCATACGATATCATTTTTCTGGTCATGATCGTTATTCTTGTTGTTGTTGATGCTGCTAATTGGCAGACAGTTCCTTCCATTATGACTTTGTTTCTCTCTGTAGTTTAGTACGTAAAGTATTATAGATGGACCTTGACCCAGTAGTAAATAGTGTTATAACAGTATGTGTTCCTTAGTCAATGAATCGTTCATTTGTATATTAATTTTCAAACTGTAATTGATTACTGTCGTTGTTCTTCTCATGTGGTGGATTTATTACAATTATCTAATCTGATCTTGATACCGATTTTAAGGACGCTAAACCAGCCTCGGGAGCCCTAAAGAAGAGCAGCCGATATCGAAGTCGCAGCTTATCAGCCTCGTCTAATGATTCGTACAGTTCAGGTAATTTGCATTAGTTATTGGTATTCAATTGCAACCACTTCTCTCACACCAGACTAGACTAGAGTCAACAACTCACTTTCAAATCAGACCATGTGTTCACTTTATCGGGTTGTTTCATTAATTGTGGAAATAGATATATTGTAATATTGGATTATTGTTAATTAAATTACCATAATTAATTACTCTATTCTAAAATATGAATTTTTAGATTCTGGGTGTTTTTGTTTTATAAGTTAAAAATAATTAATCGAATAGCAGTACAAATAATAATTAATAAGTATTTTAATTTTTACATAAATAAATAGAAATTTGAAAATATTATGTCTGAAATCCTAAATTAAAAATTCTCTTATATAATAGTCATTTTGTGCGACAAGGGTGTAAAATAATTTTTTTTGTTAACGAGGAAACGAGTGACAAATATGAGCTACAAAGCGAGTTTTATATTCGATTAGGACAAAATTTGTTGATAATACTCTTCAAAATACGAAAAAAAATTATTTTAGAAAATAGTAGAATAGAAAAACGATTTACTTTATAGCACGGCGTGCGGTAATATTTCAAAATTTTAATTCAAAGTAGTCACCTATTTAATGAAATTACATATTGTTGTCAAATCCAAATTTATTATTAAATATTTTAATATGTGAGTTGTTGTTACACAAATTGAAAAAAACCACTGCGAACGATTTTATTAGTAATTATCGATTAATTGGTATTTTTTTAGAATTAGTGCGCATTTCGAAATTCAATTCAATTGGGCTAAATTCTGGACAGCGGCAACTGAAATTTTAGTTATATTTTTACCGACACAAATTTAAAGAATGTTCACAAGAAAATCGTATAGCTATCATTATTTTATTGCTGACGCATGTACACAGTATTTCAAAGACAAAATTTAAATTGTTAAAAAGCTAAGTTTTCCATACTTGATTGCAAAATAATATTAATAGTGCCGTTCCACCTAGAAGCACAACATGGTAATTTCATACAAAAGCTGACTGTCTTTACCATCTTTGACTGTGTTTCGTATCTTCTTTTCGTTTTAAATGTATTGTAACTAGAAATTTCCAAATCGACACGAATTTAAATCCATTTATTTGCATTGGTATTGGTTTCGTGTACAAATATAATTTCAATTCCAATATTTCCAGGAAAATTCCAATAATTCCATTAATTATTTTACCATTTTCGAGACGGTTCACCGCTATTATTATAGGAGTTATTTAATAAAATTGCAACGTGTCATTTGGTCATCAATGTTATCAATTTAGTTATTGAACTTTTACGATATTTATTTTCAAATATTTTCAATTTATTCTAAATATAATGTGTTTTTTACTACACACATGTATGTCATCAATAATTGATAACACAGCTAAATTTAGAAAATGGATTATTTTAGATGAGAATAATATTCTACTTTCGATTGTTATAAATAAATTATTCTATTTCAAATTTAGGCTTTATTAGGTATTATTATAAAATCTTGTAATAGAATATATTATGAGATTTTTAAATATATTAGGGAATTTATAATATTATTCAAATTAGATCAGGTTATTTTGGTTATCTATATTAAATAAAGTCATTAAATAAATTGAAAAATATTTTTTGTTTATTAATTCTGATATACCCGTATTGATTTAAAAACATCTTTTGGTTTTATTGTCCAATTTAAAGGTTTATTACTTTGTGGATTTTCATGAAACAAGTTTGAAATTCATAGCTTTAAAGCTTTACAACAGGTATTTTGTATAAATTTGAACTTTACGACTTATATAGTTCAAGAGTCAGTTCTTTAATGATTTCGTGTTTTGATACTTGTAAATTTAGCATTGGCCGTCATTTTCAAATTTTCGGCTGACGTGTATCAGTTCTTTATTATGACTAGTCAGCTGAGTTACGTCAATATATCATTTTGAATTTAATAAGACCGTTTCAATCTGATTGACGATAAAGAGTTCGTTTTAAAGCAAAATACTAACTGATGGATGAAACACTAGTGAAGAGTATTAACTTTAAAGAATGCTAGTCTGCAAACTAGTCCCTGATGCACATCAATCAGTCTTTTGCCAATGTCACTTGTAATATGATTAAAACTAATTTATGCTGTTACAGTAGCAGATCTTGTCATATTGCCATAAATAATCCAAAACTATTATATTTTAAAATTAAGCATTAATATTAAATTCAAACAATGGCTTAAAATCAGTAAGCTTAACAACCTAAAGGTGGCCTTAACATTGCGCTTTTAATTACACGAATTACAAGATTTTATTGCAAATAAAAATCAAATCGCGTCATAAACTTTTGCCACAACTAAATACTGGTAACGTTGCATTGATTTGTTATAAAACGGACGGTGTAGGTTCTTGACTGGGTCTATTTATTTGTGACACCAGGAGCTGAAGTTCTGTATTAATTCCATGTGGAGTGGTAAGTGATTGATAAATAAATAGAGGTGCAAAGAGAGAATAAAAAAAGTGTGTATAATAAATTAAAAAGGCCTAAGCCCCACTTCACCATGAAAAGCTCCCGAGCTCTGAGCAGTGGCAGCAGCGCCAACATCAACAACAGAGCGCGATGGCAATGACGAAGATGGGGGTTTGTTGTTCAGTCTGTGTTTGAGCTGGGGATTGTGTGTGCCCATTTTCGCCAAGAGATAGACTCTATCAAGTGGTTTCGCGATTTAATTCAGTAATAAAATCCACCTAAATGTGAATAGAGTAAACAGGTTCTCAAAATTTTGAATGGCACCAAAAAATTATCGTAAAAAAGTTAATTTATACAAAAACCACGGAATAGCATAACAATCAATCACAAACGCCACGTGACGAATGTGTAATACAGAGAGAGAGAGGCTGTGTGATTTTGGAGGAGGGATTGGTTTGTATTAATCTTGTGTTCGTATTTTGTTGCAGCTTCTTACACGGGAAGCAGTTCAGAGGAGGATGACGTCTCGCCGCGGGAAAAAGTGCAAAAGACTACCAATGGATTTACGGATTTCTGTGTGCGAAATATCAACCAGAGCGGCTTCGGGCGCAGGGAAATCGAGATCGCGGAGCAGGAGATGCCCGGAATCATGGCGCTAAGGAAGCGGGCGAGCGACGACAAGCCCCTGAAAAACGCCAAAATCGTTGGCTGCACGCATATCAACGCTCAAACGGCGGTGCTGATTGAAACCTTGATTGAACTGGGGGCGACGGTCAGATGGGCGGCCTGCAACATTTATTCCACACAAAACGAGGTGGGACACCTTTTTAATTGTAGTTTCTTTTTATAAAAAGTTGACTTTTCAAATGAGATATCTATGACTAATGTAGGGTTTTCCAAAAAGAGGTTTCTTTTATATTAGAGACGTATTTTTTAAAAATAAATCAATGGATATTTATTTAATACTAAAGAGGATTGTGTCCCATTATTAAACAAACAACGTTTCATCAATGCATTAAAATTGTAAAAAATTTAGATTAAAAATTGTGCAAATCATTAAAATTTAATAATTTTTCGTGTCTTTAAAATAATTCTCATAAAAATCTGGTTTAACATTTTTAGACTTTTATATTTGGTTATTGGTTGGTGGACGAAGAACGCGCTCGGGAATTATAGCTCTTACTCACATTTAAGATATGTGAATAATATAATTGTCCAGATGCACGAAAACGTGTCATTAGGAGCATGGTGCACAGACTACCTCTCCCTGCCTAACACCATTTCTGAACCTAATAAATAACTTATTGTTATCGATATAGTAACTCCTTTGGATGGGAATGGATAAAAGTCTTATTAGACTCGTCATTCAGCACAGCTTACTAGGGCAGTATAGGTCTGGTCTGTAATAACTGATAAAAAATGAATTATTACTGTATTAAGATAGAATAGGATGGGAAAGAATAAAAGTGTCAATTAGACCCGTCTTTCAGCACCGCACACTAGAGCAGTATAGGTCTGGCCACTTTTAAAGAGAGATTTGTTATTAGTTATATGTAAACTGCTTAGTGAAAGAGGAACTGGAGGATGATGGGTGTGCACAGTTTAAAAAAAAAATTGTAAAATGAAATAATGCATGCAACGCTAATTAACAATAAGGTTGCATGGATCTGTGGTGGTATTAGTAGTGAAACGTCATCAGCCGGATACCATTCATTATTTGATTTTTCACCTAAAATCCGGACAACTTATACATGTACATGATTATTATTATTAATTATATGTACAGTTAGTTTGAACTGTCATCTAATTTCGGGNCAATAAGGTTGCATGGATCTGTGGTGGTATTAGTAGTGAAACGTCATCAGCCGGATACCATTCATTATTTGATTTTTCACCTAAAATCCGGACAACTTATACATGTACATGATTATTATTATTAATTATATGTACAGTTAGTTTGAACTGTCATCTAATTTCGGGCTATACAAATCATGTGAAAATGTTGTGAGGATGTTTCTCCCTCCACTGATAGTCCCTCCTTGAAATTAGGATGTAGCTTATACGGCTTATCATTTTATGTTTAAACATTTATTCTTTAAACCAAAATATTATGAAAAGGATATGGTTCTGTAAGCCTAGTGGCGACGATTTGACTGGAAAGTATTTTAGTTAATATCATAAGTTGTTCTTTTCAATAAACCAAACATTTATTGAATTCTTTTAAAAAATTCTCGATGTTTTACAATTTAAAATTGTAATTTTTGGAAAACCCTATATTTTAGTAAGTGAAATTTCAGATCCTAATTGTAATACTATCTTTATTAGGTCGCGGCCGCTCTGGCAGAGGCCGGCTACGCAATCTTTGCCTGGCGAGGAGAAACCGAAGAGGACTTTTGGTGGTGCATCGACAAATGCGTCAATGTGGAAAATTGGCAGCCCAATATGGTGAGAATGGAGATTTATTTAATGATTTCTGCAGTCATTTAAGATTTTTCTTTTAATTTTCAAGTTATGTTTATAAAGCTTAATCAAAACCTCAAACAAGAAGATTGGTTTCAAACAATTTGAAGTTTTTTTTTATTTCAATGATATCAGTTAAAAATATGATCTAATGTTTAATTTTTTAATGATTGACTTAAAAACATATATAGAATCAAATATTTAAAAAAATCAATTTTGAATAAAGACTACAAAAATAAACCATATTATGTAACTAACACGTTATTAATGCCAGATTCATAACAATATATAATGATTTCCGAAGAAATACAATTTTTATTATATAACATTCAATGGAATACAGTTGTAGTGGGAGAAATGTCATTATGTTTCTTTTCTAAAAATAATTCTATATAAATAAATGTTATTTTATGTAACTGAATTGTGGTTAATAATTCAGAAAATTTATTTAAATTTCTGTATTATATATAATATTTAATTGTTATCACTTTTCTTAAAATAATCGTTTTGGAATTCTATTCCATCTTTGGTGAAACATATTTAGAGTTTAAATAAATAATGTTGACTTATACAAAATTGAATAATTATAGACTTTCAAATATATTTTTGACAATAAATTGTTTTATGAATTTTTGTTGCTTAATATTGGTATTATGACACTCAATTTTGCTCTGTCAAAGTCGTTATTATAGAACAAATACTTTAAAGAAAACCCATCAATTTTATTTGTACGCCACTTTCGTTGGGCATGGTTTCACTGTGATTTGTTATTGTAAAATATAATAAGTCATAGGAGAACTTTTTTTGTGGTTTATCATAGATGGTATTTTTACAGAAGTTCGAATAATTTTTAAGATTTTTATGTTAATTTATTTAAAAATGCATAAAATATTGTATTAAACACAACCGATAAGCATTATCGGGCCTTCTTTAAGGCAAAACAACCCTTGTGTTTAATAATGACTTGTCTAATCGACTTTGTTTTATAAATAACTATTATATTATTAAAATGTCTTATTTAAGTAATGATTATTTTAATATTTGAAGCCTTTAAAAAAATCCTTTTAAGATTGAAAGTTTTAATATATGAGTGGAATCGTTTAGTGGTTTGCAATTAGAATTTCGTTATAATTAAACGAAAAAATGAGGACAGATTTTTAATCGGGTGGACGTAACGTGCTAAAAAGCCAGAAAATTAACTTCAATTTATTAAAAAGAATTTATAAAAAGAATACCATTCAAAAAATTAAGATTCAAAGTTCCGTCTAAAAGAATTTTTTCATTTTCCCAAAAATTCATGTCACATCAGATCTCAAATACCATAATACAATTATTATATCCAGAATTATTTCAAAATAATCTATCAGATTTCCAAAATAAATCGTATTATGTAACTAAATTGTATAAATACTGATTTCCAAAGAAATACAGCTATTATCATATCACATTCAATGGAACACAGTTTTGTTGTGTAACTGTTATTATGTTTCTTCTTTTCTACAAATAATTCTATTTAAATAAATTTAATATTATGTAATTGAATTTTCTACTTTGATTAATAATTCAGCAAATCGTTTTCGGTTTCTATATTATTTTAGAAATATTAAAATATTTTTTTCTAAATTGATTACAAATTGTATATTTATTTATTTCTTTAGATCCTAGATGATGGGGGAGATGCGACACATTTGATGCTCAAAAAGTATCCAGCTATGTTTAAAATGGTCAAAGGTGAGTGTACAAATGGTCGATTAATTCCGAATGGGGTCTAATATTTGTTGTTTACTCTTTTATTCGACGATTAAAAGGCATTGTGGAGGAGAGTGTCACGGGCGTCCATCGACTCTATCAATTGTCCAAGACCGGTAAACTGACCGTGCCAGCGATGAATGTTAACGACTCGGTTACCAAGACGAAATTCGATAACTTGTACAGCTGTAGAGAGTCAATCATCGATAGGTGACTATTATTACCAATTTTATTTAAAATTAGATTTGGATTTGCAGGGCTATCCAGTTTCTCTATTATTATCTATTCTACGAGTATTATTCAGATATTTGGAGATTTTTGTGTTCAATTATAAAAGCATGACTAATATGCTACGTATTATTATAATTGAAAATAGATACTCTATTTCAATTTAGATAATATTTTAGTAAATAGAAAATCTGTTTAAAACACATCAACAAATTTAGAACAGGATCAAAAATATTTTAAATTAAATTTAAACTTTACTTTAATTTTTGGAAAATTTATTTCCAAAAAGTATTTTTAACAATGGAAACGATACGAGGCAACAATAAACGAAACAGCAAATCGACTATTAGGAGTTACCGACTGGAAGGAAGTGGCCATCAACCGTCAAATATGGAGGAACAGGATTGCACAGGCAAAGGGCCGGACCGGCTCATAAGCCTATAGTGATAGTGATTTTTAACAATTTAATTTTTTGGATTCCTAACAAACAGAAATCGATTAAATTACTTAAAATTCTTTTTATAATATTGAAAATAGATAATTAAAAAATAATTTTTCCCACTACATTCCTGGACAGAACTTGGGGTAGTCTCAACCTCAACCATCGGGTGTTAGACTTTTTCATGACTCTTTATTTTCAGTGTATTAGTAGTCAATTAATAGCACCTAAGACCAGTTGTAAACGGATCCAGTCAATCCGCCCATTTCATTTATTTGGTTGCGCCATCACAAATTTATAATTCGCTATGAATATTATTTCGCAATGTTATTGAAATACACAAATGAAATGATATAAACTTAAATTAAATAGGATTTGTTAGGGATATGTGGTACTTTCATTGTTTGAAAATTTATTTTAAAGAAGTAATATATTTGATTAAATCATTTTCTTTTTTATAATATTGAAAATAAACTAGGGAGAAAATCCAGATAATTTATACTTTACTATATTTTTGGAGATAATTTTTTTTGAATTTCTATCTCTTTTTTATTTAATAATAGAAAAGAAGACCCATAATATCGTCATTTAAACAGGTGTGTGAGAAATGGCCACAATTAATAATATAATATTAATTAGAGTATCTTCTAGACAACTCATTACATTCGATTTTTAAAAGTTTACTCTTGTTTAATTATGCGTTTTTCCAAGAGATTTGTTCTTTAAAATTTTAAACAATTCGAGTATTTACTTGCTATTTTATCATAAAATATTAAATAAACAATATACAAGTTCTTCACAAACAATTAAGGAAAGTATTTTCGGATTCAATTTTTAGATATATCGCGGAAATAGACACAATGCACTATATAAATAATATACTTATGATAGCAAAGATCTATTAAATCCCAACTAAAAATATTCAACATTTGAAAATTTTGAATTTAAATGTTTTATTGAGATAATAACTAAAATTGATTGAAATTATTGCTGTCTAAATTTTAGTGTCAGATTTATTTTCCTTCTAAGACCTAACTTTATAATTTTTAGTAATTAAATTCTTGTACTAAGTACTAATTTTGTGTATTTACATGGTTGTGTTTATGTGAAAAAATTTATAATTAAACAGTAAAGCACCGCCATGAAGAAGAAACCGCAAATTTTTAGCTGGAAGCAATGGAAGTTTACTAGAATATTTTACTTTTACCAATATCATTAGACAAATCAATTAACACTTTGTTAAAACTCAAATTAAAAGAAGATTCATTTTAAAAATTTTATAACTACCATTGTTTTATTGAGGACACATCTTCAATATCAAAATTTCAATGACCTTTTAAGACGACATTTTGTTGTAAATAAATGTTTATTCTGTAAATGAAATAAGTTGGTTACTTTGATTGATTTTGAATTGGACTACGAAATTTGTATGAAATTTCCAGTTTCAAGCACATTTAAAATAGAATGGACGAAAAGAAGTAAAGATGAAATGTGGTTTTGAATCGAATTTTAAAACTAGGAAAACTGTTGGAATGTAAAAAATATTTCGATGCATTGTTGAAATAAATATCATAATTAATTTAATTCTGCATTTAATTCTGTTAATTTTATTAAAAATTTAAATTTTTGCAGCCTTAAACGGTCCACGGATGTGATGTTCGGCGGGAAGCAGGTGGTGATTTGCGGCTACGGCGAGGTGGGCAAAGGATGCAGTCAGGCGCTGAAGGGGCTCGGATGTGTAGTTTACATAACGGAAATCGATCCGATTTGCGCTCTGCAGGCGAGCATGGACGGGTTCAGGGTCGTGAAGCTAAACGAGGTGATTCGCAACGTGGATATTGTAGTCACTGCCACCGGAAACAAGAACGTGGTGGGCCGGGAACACATGGACAAGATGAAGAACGGTTGCATCGTGTGCAACATGGGACATTCAAACACCGAAATCGATGTTGTAAGTCAAAATTTGATTGATTAAAATTTAAATTAAATCCAAATTAAAATGCTTTCGTAAAATTTTAATTATGGAGTATCTTTAATAATAATTAATCTTGTCAATGATTAAAAGAAGCTAGTGTATAATTAATATGCTCGTAAACAACTAAATTAATTCTGTAATTTTATCTGTAAACTATCTTTGATTGAATTTAATTTCCCAATTAACTTTGGAAACTCCAAATAATCTTTAGCAACTGCTTTAAAGGCTTCTATCTAATTTTGTTCGTTATTTCTCTAATTGTAGAACAGTCTCCGAACACCAGATTTGACGTGGGAGAAGGTGCGTTCCCAGGTGGATCACATCATTTGGCCGGACGGAAAGCGGATCATATTGTTGGCCGAGGGTCGTCTAGTAAACTTGTCGTGCTCCAGCGTTCCATCGTTTGTCGTCTCGATCACTTCCGCTACCCAAGCTTTGGCCTTGATTGAGCTGTTCAATGCGCCTCCTGGACGATACAAGTCGGACGTTTATTTGTTACCAAAGAAAATGGGTCAGTATCTATCTATTGATTTGTTTATATTTGGATTGATAACGGAATCAAGTTTATTAATAGTTATTATAATAAAATCACAAAGTGAGAACGCTTGTGGGTTAAAGTAGGTTTATCGGAAGTTTTTTTGCTAAATTGAGCATTTTAAAATTCCAAAAAAAAATTTATTTATATAATTTTTTTTAAATTAAAGTTTTCATCAATTAAGTTGATTACCACAATTTTCTGATAGGAGAGATATAACTGAAATTAGACTCGCCGTCCCAGGACTCCGCCTTGTGTTTCATACATATTTAAAAATTGGGTTTTTCAAACCCTTGTTGCACAAATAACTATTTTGCAACTCCGTATGTAAAACGCCTTATTTTCAGTCAGTACGTAAAATTCAAGTTCACAAAAGGAGTGAAAAAGTACTCTTTTTACGGAAAACAATTAAAAAAAATAATGTTTTGACTTCATATTTCACATATTTATCGATTTATTTATTATACCAAACATGATTTATTCAATAGATTTGTTCTAATAGCTTTCACTAACTCCATTTTAAGCAAAATTGATTATTTAATAAAAAAAACAGGATCTCAAAAGAGTTATATTGCGTTAAATTATTTGTACTACTTGATTTATATTTACACATTTGAACCAAATTTTGAAGAATCGCCTGTAATTCCATCTTATTTTGAAGGAGAAGCCGGTAATTACATTAAATTTGTCCGTATCATTAGTCCAATTTATTAGTGAGGTGTTTAAATTCAAGATTTTTTCACCGAACAATTATTATATTGGTTATTTCATTCTATTTCAATATTTTTGATTGTCAAAACGACCGGAGAAATACTAAACAAGGTGGCTTTGAATTTCTATTTCCAGATAAATTTTGAAGAAAAGTAGTTATGAATTTAGAATGTTTCATAGTTTCAAATTTTTAATTGTGATTTGCAAAATATACAGTAATTGAATTACAAAAAAGGTGTATGTTAAACATTAACTGTTTTTTTATTATTTGTATTTTTTCACTTTTTGTCGTGCAAATAAACGATTACTCATTTATCAACTCTTTAAACGAAGATTTAAACAATCAGTGGTTGTGGGGGCTTTTAAAGAATATAGTATAGTGGACTATTAGCAAGTGTGTTGAATTTGAATATAGGGGATTTTACTAATTATATTACGAATATATCCTATGACTAAAGAATAATATATAAATGAAATTATTAGTTAATTGATTGATGCGATGGCATTAAAAAAACAAATTGTTTTGTAAAATTTGTTTTTATTTATTATTATTTATTTACTTTGAAAAATTCTTAAAAGCACTAGTGCTTTTTCTTTGTTATTAAAGTTGGACCTCCGTGAAAGAAACCCATCAAATTTATGTGGTGGACGTCAGTTTTGCTACACATGGTTTAACTGTGATTTTACAGTTTTAGTGCATGGTTTTAAAATAAATATGAGTATACGAGTATAATAAACCACTTATCGGAAAACTTGATTAACTACGCCTAGTTGCGGCTATGAGAATGACAGAGATGCGAAATATAATACTTTTTCTTTCAAATTTAGTTTACCACAGAAGCAGCTAAACTAAACTTTAAATAAAACTACGACTTTTTTTTAGAATTTTGTGTTAATTTGCATAAAATTTTAAATTAAAATACGGTCGATAGGCATCATTAAACACACGGGTCTTCTATAAAGCACTCGCTTCGCACGTGACTTTAAAAATCCGTAGTGTTTAATAATCTTATATCTTATCGAACTTGTTGTATAAATAACCATTAACTAATTTGATACATAAATAACAATTATTTGTAGTGGATTGTTGTGTTTCGTACAAGAGTGAAACATGAAGAGAAATGAGGAGTTTTAAATGAAATTGTCAAAAATTGTTTTTTATGAAAAAAATCCACATGCTTATTATTTTGTTTTTTTAAATACTTTCAGACGAGTATGTAGCCAGTTTACATTTGCCCACTTTCGATGCACATTTGACCGAATTGACGGACGAGCAGGCGAAATACATGGGCCTAAACAAAGCGGGGCCCTTCAAGCCCAACTATTACAGGTATTGATCGAGATCGAGTCTCTTGCTTCCCGAATCGATGACGACGACGACGATAAGAAAGGAGCTGACTTCGATTCCGATACACCATAAAAGCGTGTTATTAACACAACAACAACAATTAGGATGCAACAGGGCGTGCATTAAAATAAGATAAGGCAAACAAACAAGATAAAAAAAGAAAAACTATTTAAACGGTATTATAAGATATGTTGTTTAAAGTAAACAGTGACGTGTTAGCCAATTTCAATTTGCAAATTGAAAGATGAAATATTGTTATATAGGATTTGGTAGTAGTGAAATGAACGACTCGAGGTAAATTCTTACTTAATTTTTAATAAAAAAGCCAAGGTCTATTTAGAGAGAGCG
Source organism: Clogmia albipunctata (assembly GCA_001014945.1). Classification (NCBI taxonomy): domain Eukaryota; kingdom Metazoa; phylum Arthropoda; class Insecta; order Diptera; family Psychodidae; genus Clogmia; species Clogmia albipunctata. The sequence continues at coordinate 2,540 of JXOV01000534.1, read as the reverse complement.
GGATTTGAAATTGGTGTCATTTTTATTTTAATTATTTAAATTTATAGGTTATTAAAAAGATTCCAAAATTACATTTATCGGAAATGATCACTTGTTCACATAACCTCAATCTTTTAGGTTATAAAGTTCTATGTTCTTTAACATCTTTAGAATTCATTTGATAATATTGTTTTTTACGCAAGAATTTGAATCATTTTCAAATCAATGTTCCTAAAATTGAAAGATCCCCAACTTGAATAGGCCTTGGTCCTCGTTCCATTCTCTTGAGTTCGAAATGTCGAATCTTTTAGTGCTTATAAACTTAAATTAAATAGACTTACACACACCTGGTCAATTACACCTAGGACCGTTTGTCTGTGGGGACATTGAGGAGGAATTTATCTGGACAGAAAGAAAGTTATCTCAAAATTGTGCAAAATAATAGTATTTATTGTTGGATGAAGGCATTTTACAGAGTCCGAATGACGGTCTTTGGGGCTTCTTGAGTTCCCAACCTATGTACTTAATTCTAACAGGCATACAATCATTTATATACTTAATATTTTACCATTTTTGTTGTTTTTAAAATTAAGACACACACACACACTTTCCGATTGGGCATTTGGGATTTATTTAGCATGTATTAGTTTTAGACATAGGACAATTATTTAAATATACAAAAAACAACCCCATTGTTTACATTGCAAAAGAGAAAAAGAATAAAGTTTTATTTTTTAAAACATTTGAACAAATATTGTTTGGTCTTTTATTGGCTATTGTCGAGGCGGGGGCCAGTCCAATTCGATTCCCATGACGTCCAGTGAAATTATGTCCAACCGGTGGCCAATTAGAGAGGAAATGTTCGGCTTCGTTCGACCAAATTCCCCGTGGACCAGCTCCTTGATGTAAGTTCCGGCTCCAGTTGAGACATCAAGGATGAATTGGCTCGATTGTCCTTCGATAAGATACGCTTTCACGCTGTATATCATTCGGGGACGCTTTATCAATGGACGTCGGTGCAGCACTCGAATTGGAGTGGCTTGCTTTATTTCAAACTCCGACAAGCTGTTGATCTGGTCAATGATTTCAGCTGTCACAGGTCCCTCCATTGTGCAGCACAACGCCCGATACGACTTCCGTTTCGTCTCCTCGCCAGCTTTTATTTGCTTCACGTCGTCTCTGGAAGTAATTGAATATTGGTGAATTGTTTTATTATAAAATTATTTTTATTTTTTGATAAATTCTGTGGAATAGTCATAAAGCATATTATAATTCTACAGTATTTAACATAACGTTACAATTAAGTAATGAAGTCCTTTACTAGTCGAGTGACTACTGCGAAGGTGATAATGGAATGAGACTGTCAAATTTCGATTATCTCCAAGTTTGCAAACTAAGTTTAGTGCAATTCTAAATTATTTTTAAATCATAACAAGAAAAAAGTATGTAAAAGATTGAATGTAGTCCATTTGGAATTACAGTAGAATTCGTTTATTATGATTCCGTTTATAGTGTCCAACTGTTCATTATGACCGATTATTAAGAAGTTATCGCAGTTATTATGAAATTTCGTACAGAACATTAAAGCTTACCAATGAAAAAGTAACAGAGAAGAGGAAGTCGAGAAAGAATCATTATTGCATTGCTGCATAATTCTTAGAAAAATTTATGTACTTAAGTTCTTTTATTTTGGTTTATATCTATTCAGTTTCTTTAAAAAAGGAGATACTTTGTATGACGTGTTTGTTTCTTGCCTTCGATATCATTATAAACGGATTCTACTGTATTGTCTTTTATAATTTATTAGTTCAAAATCTTAATTATAAAGGACTTTTTTCCATTTCGGACTAAAATGTTGAATTTACAAGCTCATTAATTTTATATTTTTATAGTCACTATCACTCACTATAAATATAAAAAAAGCTATGAATTTACCAAACACTAATTATACCCAATTTAGGATATGAAAGTTAAACCTAGACAATGACGAAGACGGTTGGAGAACAGCTAAAACGCGTGAAGAGGAAAATTCCTCGACGAGTATTTGGACCGGTATATGAAAATGGGGAATGGAGGATCCTACACAATGAGGAAGTTTATGAATTGTATCGGGACGACGACATATTGACGTTTATAGACCTAGGTAAGCTGCGATTGACACGACATGTTTCCAGAATGGATGAGAGCAGATTCCCCACAAATGCTATGGAAGTGCGATTAGCAGGAATGAGGCCGACCAAGGAAACGATAGAAACAGGAAACGAGGCTACAATAAACGAAACAGCAGATAGACTATTAGAAATTACTGAAGGAAATGACCATCAACCGTCAAATTTGGAGGAATAGGATTACACAAGCGAATGGCCGGACTGGCCCATAAGCCTATAGTGATAGTGTGATTTTTAATATAATTTTCCAGAAAACTTTATACTATTTATTTTAAGAAACCTTTAAAAATATAAGAAATTTTATTTTGAATGAAGCAATAATATTTATCTGTTAAAGTTTATAATTTTTCATTTATATATATCGAGTTTGTCCGTGATCGTCCTGACGATCGG
>JXOV01000533.1:21759-41967 GCA_001014945.1 Clogmia albipunctata | reverse complement strand
TGCAACTAATTTCCCCATACCCTTACGGCAGGGATTCATATAAAATTTATACATAGAACGTCCTTACTTGTCACATTTCAAATTGGAAAGAGGAAGGTTAACACCCTGTATTTCTCATTTCTAATATTTAACCAGGATAAGAACTATGCACTGTCTTCAGATGTCTAGTGACTCAGTTATCTTTTTTGATGAGATTAGTTTTAAACAGAATCCAAACAATCTTTGATTTTGCTCAGTTATTTACCTTCCAATGTCGAATTACCGAACGATATTGCTCTTTTTCCATTTTTCAAAATGCTGCCGAAGAGCTCGCTTTCAGACTCGAGAAATAAAACTACCAGTTCAATTCGGCTAAAGTTTTAACGATAAGAGTCTAAAAGAATGTTTTAACAAATAATATTCTTTTTGCAATAATAGTGTCAAACAGCTCTAATTGTATTTACGAGTACTTATTGACCCTCCCTCGTAATGTATAATTTGTTCAGTTGATTTCAGAATATTAATTTTAGATAAATAGCTGTTAATAATAAAAAGAAGGATTAGGATTTTATGCATACAACTATCATCAAGTAGTCAATATATTCGTTATAATTTAACATGCAGAGCGTTCACAAATATAAATTAAAATTATAAAAAATAAATATATTGTGTTAATAATAAAAATCAAAATATTTAACAAATTATCTTTTCTTCGCATACAAAATGGACAGTTTGTCATGACATTGAAATTGATTAAAAGGTAAAAGTATATGATAAAGTTATTTGATCTCTTAAGTATTTAAACAAATTAATTAATAAATTAAGTATATGTACATTTATTTAACAAAAAAGATTATTAAATAGTAAAACTTTAAATTTGATTTTCTCTTGTTTTTAATATGTTTATCTTTTATTTTTAAAAGCGTTACATCAAAATCCAACAAAAAAAATATAATTAAAATTAATTTCTGTAAATTAAAGTTATAGCCACGGTTTTGGCGCATTTCTTAACTTTTTTCAGAGATGCCGTTTCGCTGCTGCTGATGAAGAAAAGGTAAGGACGGGAATATTATGGAAAGAACAATAAAATTTTATTGCTTGGCAAGATGAATGGGTTACACGATAAAGTTAATCTTATGCGGGAGACCAGCTTCTTCATTCCCATATCACTGCTGCCCCTGTTGCAGAACTTTACGTACTCCTTTCTTGGTAAATGCCCGGTAATTGTTCCTGTGGATGCTGTTGTTGGCTTTTTGGCGGCCAAAGCTGTTTGCCAATGTTTTGCGAGACAACAATTAATTTATTTATTTATGTAAATATCGTAAAGGCTCTGTGTAATCGGTCTGTAGATATTATCGTTAACAATCTCTTGGATTTTATGTTTCAATCTCTCTCCTTTCTCATTGTCGGCAATTCCAAGGCACGGCTCTTAATTAAAACGTTCAATGGGCTTAACGAGTGGAGAATGAACCGATGCGGCTTAGTTGAATCCATATAACTGCAATAAAGATGAAAGTGTCATATAATTCTTCTTCCTATGAAATCATTTGGATTTTCATTATTTTGTAATTTTTTAAGAAGAAAAATACTCTTGAGAATAATTGCTTAAAATTCAATTTCATCTATTTCGATTTTAAATTCTATATTTCACTCCACATAATTTTTTTTATTTTATGATGACCCTAAAGTCAGTACTTAAACTCTTGAAATTAAAATTATGGTTAGAATTTATTTGATCTATTTACATTAGAATTAAAATTAATATTAAAAACTATAGTATTTTGATGATTATTATTATATTGTATAGTATATTTTTTCCGCTATTTCTCTAGATTCATTATTCATTAAAAAAAACTAATCAAAAACTATCATCACTTGTAAAATTTTAAAGTATTACCAGCTTTTTTTTAGTATATTTCGATTCAAGTGGTGAAATAGAGGTTATTACAGCAAGAATTTACCATGTATTTCGACGAGCACAGCGAGTTAATAACCGATTTCACATGTGTATCGAACGCTATTTTGTGTAATTCTGAAAAAATAACAATTAATGGGAAATTAAAAATAAAAACCGTTCGCAGCGGTTTTTTTCACAATGCACTTGTACAAATTGTGTCCACAATTTGAAAAAAGACAGTGTGTTTATAAGAGTGAGATGGGAATACTCACACACGAAATGGTTTTGACAACAATATGTAATTTCATTAAATTGGTGACTAAAATACAGAAAAGTAAACCGCTACAGAATCAATTTGCGCCAAGAAAAGATGAGCCGTGTAATGCATTATGAAATTTAAATCTGTGCAAAAAATCTAACCATTCGATGCGAAAGTGCAAAAAATAAGTTTTTATAATAAATTTCGTAATGCTTCGTAATGTGTCTTTTTTCACTAGTGAAAATATGTGCAAAATTATTGTTTAGAAACAAAGTTGGTTTTTTTTCCTACTTGTTGTATAACAAGATTATTTTTAAAATAAGTTTTAGTGTATTTTGAAGAGAATTGCAAAAATTGTCATGTTTAAGTGTAAAACCTGTTTTTTGCTTAGTTAACAATGACTTTACACACTTGTAGCAAAAACTGTTTTTATTTTATTCTTTCTTTGATTTTGATGCGGCCAAAATTTGAATTCAAGCGCCGAAAATTTGAAAGTCTAGAAATGATTAACATAAACGAATAAAGTCATTGCTGATGAACCCCTTATATTAGCCAAAATTTTAAATTGAAACAATTAAAAACCAATGTTTGTCAGTTGCCAAATCTTTAAATATCGGACAAACATCAAAACAATTGTAAAGAAATCATTTTATAAGAAATATCAAATGTGTAAAATATCATTTATTTAAACTTCACTGAAAATGTTTACGATAAAATCACAATTTAAAGAGAAAATTATAATATTTGAAATAAGAAACACAATTTTTTCCACTTTCTTTTCCTGTAAGGAACATGTGGAGTCCAAACATCAATTAACGGGCTTAGACTTTTCATGACTTTATTAGTCAATTAAAGTACCTAGACCAGTTGAAAACGACCCAGTCAATCCTACAGAGATCGAACCCATGGCCTCCGAAAAGGCACCCGGATGAATTACCACATCGGCTATGAGGCGAGTAAGAAACACAATAGTTGAAATAAATTATTTATCAAAAGTGTAAATTTAATTAAATAATAATTTTCTTTGTTACTTAATAATCTGGTCAAGTTGCTCGTAATCCATCAATCTTATAGCGAAACTTTCTCTAACTTTTGCAATATTCACACCCAATGAGTGGCCGATCATAAATGATTAAAATGCAATAATTCCAATAATAACAACAACAGGCTCGTCTATTATTCATTTCGACCATTATTAATATTTAATGATATGACACTTTGGCTTCCAGTCATGTCTAAATGGATTGCACACGCAGAGAGACACGTCCATCGTCGGTCCAAACGGAGCAAAACATTAAGTCCACCCATATCTAGCCGGTTCGCCAGCCTGTCTCTCTCCCTCTCTATCTCTCTTTGACCAGAACATGACAAGATACATCATAAACCGAAACATAGATAAGTCCATACAATTTATCTGAAGACAGGAGAAAGATTTATGACGAGGAGCCCAAAATGGTCAGTTTTAATAACATCTGGTATTAGCTTTTTTTCTATTCTAACCACAAACTTGTGCATTTTTGCTGATAAATACTAAATTTCCTTGGGACGAAAAAAATTATTCACACTGTATTTTAGACACGTAGATGGAAATTTATTCAAAGAGGGTAACAGATTTTCTTTCCAGATTTTCCGCATAAATATCCACCCTTACAAATTGGTTCCGAAAAAGGAGGCAGTTCCTTGTAATGAAGTGTTTCCCTCATACATTTGTGTATAATTAAATGTACAAGATAAGAAGGGAAGTGAATGCTCAACTCTTTCATTCATCCTCCTCTTTTTACCATTTTAATTTGTCACATTATTCAGGTCTTAAGACAATTTATTGTTTGCTGAGAGGCACATCAACACACTTCCAAGATTCTGTAGACTTTGAAGAAGGGGCCCATTTAAGACGATTAAACCGTATTAGGGGTGTTTAAACGACTTTATTTATTTAACCTTCTGAATGGTGATAATGTTCTAAGGGGTAGTTTTAACATGGGCGAAAAAAATAAAACTGATTTGAAATAGTTTTGTCCTCCCAAATTAAAGAAACGGAATTAACCATTTGCTTTTAACCTTGAAAATTGGAATTAAGTAAAAATATTTTATAAAGCAATTAATATTTATTTAAATTTACATTGCCAAATATAAATTTATTTTTATGGTTGGAAACTGTTTTTATATTAAATTTATTTTTATTATTAATTTAGGACAATATATTAATGCTGGTTGAATACAATGACCGTTAGAATAGTAGTTGATTGTTTAATGTGTAGTTTGAATTGTTATTGTTTGCAATTTATGGTAATAATTTAATATTTAAGTAACAACGGAGTATTCAGAAGTAAGTGAATTGAAAAAAATAGTTTTGGCGTAAAGGTAAAAAAGTCGAAATATACTTAATTATACTGATTGAATTACGTCTTCTTCTGGTCAAAAAGTGACAATTTCAGTCCACATTTAACCCTATTGGTTATTGGTTGGTGGGCGCAGAATCCGCTCGGGGATTATAGCTCTTATTCATTTATAAACTATGTAAATAAGATAACTGTCCATGTATACGAAGACGTGCCATTAGGTGGGCAGCCATACACCTCTCCACGTAATTCGCCCTAGCTCTCCCTGCCTATCAGCATTTCTGACGCTAACTACCTTATTGATATCGTAATAGACCTTTCCTTAAATAATCTGGAGAGCGTTTGGATAGGAGAGTATATAAGTGTTATATCACCCGCCATTCGGACCGCACACGAGGGCAGTATAGGTCTAGCAACTTTATAGGAGAGGTTCAATATTAGTAATACGTGAGATAAGTATGAATAATAAGTTATTCGGGGACTATAGAAAACACGGTAATAAATTGTGAGTGTGATTTCTTCCTGGACTGATAATCCTTCGGTAAGAACTAATTATTCGTTAGATAACTCATAATTCGATGGATTTTATTATTATTATAAACAAATTTAATTAGAAAAAAATCCTGTAAAATGGATCTCCTATTTAAACAACTGCTCATTTTGATGATTCCAATCCGACTGATTATTTATTATAATTCAATAAAAATCAATAATTCTATTTACAATTTGTACATTTATAAACAAGGTGGATCACAACACATTAATAATTTTCTTCAATTTTCTGGATTGATTTAAATAAATCAAAAAAATGTAATTCACAATTTTCGTTTCAATAATCTACTTGTGCAAACCAATAAATACTATTTGATTTATGATCCCTGACCAAAACTGTTTATCCGAGGAATTGACATGCCCAGCTGTCAATGAAATGAGCTGTTTTGGCATGTCCACTTTCCCCAGTCCGAGCCGAACATCCCACCGAGCATTTGTCGTCCAAATAACGGAAGAGCAGCATTCTTTCCCCGATATCTATGATTTATGCTTTGATCTGGTGACATTTATGGGCATTCCATTTGTAATTTTCCAGATTTATGTGGGAGTCACCAAATCCAGGGAGTGTTTGGTGTTCTGATCGATTTCAGTATTTATTTCCTAAGAAAATTATCGGCAATTTGCAGCACAATTCGGTTTGCAAAGATGTTTTTAATAAAGGCAGAAAAAAGTGTAAATTGATTTGGAATTCCTTTTCCGGGCCACACACTTTTTGCACAATTTTTTGCCATGTCCTTTTCTTTTTGTTGATCGGATATTTGAAATTCGGAAGAATGGACAGAGAAGGAGAGGAAAGGTTCCATTTTGCGTGAAATGTGCTGTCGTTATCTGTGACTCGGTTGCAGGATATTAAAATAAATATCCGGGAATTATTTAAATGAGCCGGATGACAAAGGGAGACAATCGGTCACGTGGTAAATGACGCTGAATTGGCCAAGTCCCTTTGAATCGGTGATAAATCGCTCAACGAATGGGACATATTGATTTGTGAAATGGCCGGCAATAATTCAGGCAGCAGTCTTCCTTGCTGACATCCCGTTGATGGCGTATTATTAAGACGGTACTCTTGATGACGCAGCCTTCTCAAACCAGGATATTAATTTCTGATTCTCCCTTTTTTTTAAAAAATAAACTAATAAATTATAATTCGTTACAATATTTTAAATTCAATCGGAACATTTTGCCGAAAATAAACTTATTATATTAATATAAGAAACTATTCTTAAGTACTTGGCAATAAATTGGTTTGATTTAATTTATTTTTCACAAACAAAACAATTAATAATTAATCGTAACAAAGAATTTATTACAAAACAAGAAGAGTTAAAACTTTCTCATAGTTCAATGGATTCAATGGCATTGAGTTTTTACAAATGCTTCTAAATCTTTTTAATGGACCTTATGGGATTTAGCGGATACCAAGCAGCAGCCCGTGATAGACTTGTGGCGAAGCATTTGTCTTTATGCATTAGCTCACACCGAGCAAAAGAAGAATATATTTTTGGTTTTTAGCAATAAAAAAATCATTGGATATTTTAAAGTGCTGTAAGATGTACACTTATGATTTTTCATTTAGATAAAACAAGAAACTCTCAATATAATATTGTTTGACTGGACTTTTTTATTTTTATGATAGAAACGATGTGGTTATCGTCTGTCAGTAATTGAAGGATAGATGGGCTGGATAACGTAGTTGGAATCGTGTGTTCAAATCCCAGTAACAACAGTGTTTTTTATTTCCAAAATGCATTTGCCTATAGAGCAAATAATTGTTATTGAAATGATATTATGAATGATAAGCATTTAAATCTTGATTGCGTAAACCAATTGGTTAGAGCCTCGCAGAAATGGAAACATCTAAGGGCAATACGCCCAACTGCGGAGGGCAGAGACAAGAGGGAGCCCAATAGATCTTCAGGTCAATGTGCGGGAACACCTCATTAGTGATAAAAAAGAAGAACATTACAGAGGTGAAGAGCCAAACCGATCAATAAGCATATATCGATTGTTAAAAATAAGGTATTAATAAAACTTAGAAGATGCGTCCTGGAGGAGTGAGGGGAGCTGTAGAGTGTGTAGTGTCCATCAGGAGACGGTGGAGCATATGAGGGCGAGCTGTTGCCAGGATGAGCAACCGAGAGAGCTGCTTCTTAATGAGAGGGGACAGGAAGAGATCTGGATGACAGAAGTGATATACAAGCGAAATCACTCACATGTTGAATGAATTGTAGATCTATTAGAAAAGAAGTCGCAAATTAATGCACTATTTGCTATTTTTGTTGTTGTTGCAACTGGCAAAAATCGCAATTGATATTAAGTCCATGCAACACAGATTTGATATTCGCTTGATGTGGAATATAAAGTTTAATTGATAATACATAAACCATTTTTAAATAAAATTTGTTTTAATTAAGACTTTAAATTAACCTAAACTATTTAATTGAAGGGAAGCATAAACTTCACAAACCAGTCGCCTTTTTCTTTCACCCCATTTTCTGCTCTAAGGAGAAAATGTTGTGCCGAGGAGGGTTGTCGTCGTATATTTCTGTTACATGAGAGCAATAAATTAAACAGCCATGACACATTCTTTATGAATTATAGAAATTAAATTGGAGAAAAATTCCTTGTTCTCATAACTTTGTGACAATTGGAAAGCAATTTTTGTTATTAGAAATTAATTACAAGTGAAAAGGAATGAGTATATAGTATGAATATATACACATATCATTACTATGCCATGCAATTTATTAAGAAACACGCTCTGCCTTGTATTAATATTCGCATACATTAATATTTAAATTTTTAAGAAATTATAAATCAAAATGAGAAATCACGAAACGGAATCTTGGAAATGCTTCACAAACACTTGTTTGCACATAAATATTTTGACATTCATGTTGTGATATTTTAATATATGTTTGAAAAAGTCTAAGGGGAATTGAAGGGAACATTTTGGGGTTATCTAAAAAAGAAACCACAAACCTATAGATTCCTAATCGCTTTATTCTTCCCAAATTCGTTTTGATATGTTCTCGAAAAGATGAGCTCTGTTGTTATTCCTTTAAACCGCTAAAGACTGACAAATAAACACCAGAGAATCGAGATGATGGAATGAAAAATTGATCAGACTACACAGTCCAGTCCCTGTTTTGAGTTTGTATAATATGGAACGCACGTGGAATGTATAATTTGATTGTATTTTCCCTTTTACGATTCTATTTTAGATAATTCATTTGAGCCTTTGAGAGATGTATCATTAGATCCATTTATTTATTTCTATTGTTCAAATAAAATTTTCATTTATAATATTTGTACATTATTAATTAGATAAATGTATTTTACGGTTATTTGATTAACATCTGTTAAATTAAAAATTACTACTAAATTTCAATGGTTGTACAAGATTCATAAATTGATTTTAAAATTTCAAAAACTGACAATACTCTTACCAGTTTCGGAAGTTTTTGGAAGATTCGACTTTTTTGTTTGAGATCGACGACTCTTTGAGCGCCAAGTCAAATACATACGAGTTTTATTTTGCAATAAAATGCGCCCCATAGCCGATCCCTGGGCGGGTAGGATTGACTGGATACTTTTTCAACCGACCTATGTGCTATTAGTTGACTAATGTTATTTTATGTTGAGCCACACTCGGGGGCTATAGCTCACAAACATACAAGGAGTTCCTCTATAATCGATTATTGGTCTTACGACGTCGATTACCAACCCCGTTTGAGGATAGGTTTAGGATTTTAGGCTCATGGGTTGTCCGACCGGGGATTGTATAAATATCCTATATTAACAGTGTTTTAATCGACATAAATCCTTAGAGTGCAAGGTTGACGCCTATACAATCATCCTCATGAACGACGGTCGGATCAATAGTGTTAGTCCCTATTCCCTGCAATGATGGCCTATTTCAAATTCTTCTTGTGTACAATTGACTAATAATACACTGAAATTAAATAGTCATGGAAAGTCTAACACCCGTTGGTTGAGGTTGAGACTACGCCAAGTTTCTTACAGGATTATAGTAGGAAATATTATTATTAAAATTCGTATCAATTTGAAACAAAAATCTCTACAAACTATTTGTCGACGATACTTTTGTACTACTACTACTTTTTGTATTATTTATGGATCTAACAATGCTCAGCACCTCTTGGTCTATGTAAATATTTGAAATTCAATTGATAAATTTGGAGGCATTCATTAAATTCTAACCCAAAATACTGTCTGTAAAAATTAAATAGAATTCATATTTTTTTTGAAGAAATATATTCTTTTTTATAATAATATTTTAAAACGATCTTAACTTGATTTTATATACAAATTGGTATATTTTTTATCACGATGTATTCTTCATCTGAAAACTATCCTTTCACGATAAAAAAAATTGGATAAACGAGTATTCCAAATTTAACTATTTTCAAAATAATGTTCTATTAAATAATATTCTAATAAATTGAATTATACCACTATGGACATTGCATTGCCATTTATTATTTCAATAAACTACCTATTATCACATATTAAAAGAAGCCATTGCATAAAATTGGTTTACATAGTTTGCAGTGGTGTTGTGAGTAATAGCTGTTAAGAGACCACAAATTGCGAAGCTCATTACCGAAATTGAATATTCGTGGAATTTATTATTGTTCCCCAAAATCAGCATCGATTTCCCTTCGAAGCCGTGCGAATCGCCTGGTTCCTTGTGTTTTTGTGCAATTTTTCAATGTTGGTTCGTAATAGACGCTCATTTATTACAAAAAATCATAACAATAATAATGGTAATAACGTTATTAATTCAACGAATAATCCTCCCCCTCTTCGGTCCATTCTTGTCTTTTCAGCAAACCGTTTCATCTCTCGCTCCTTTTATTATTTTATATTATTTTATTATTTTTGCACCATTCCCTATCGGACTCTGGTAATGATATTCTGCAGAGGCAGGAGGAGGCGGCAAAGTTGCGAAAACAAGAGCCGACTTCCACATAAATATATACCCAAAGAGATGGAGACGAGACATCGGAGCTCGACGACGGTTTTGGCCATAAAAGTTAACAGACATTTATCGTGTAAATTATAATGGCATAAAACAATTTGTAGGTAGGTTTGTATTTGCCATAAAAATTAACCAGAATAATGACACGACTCTCCCCTACCCCTATTCAAATTTGAACATCCCCATCTCTAGGATCCTTGTTGTTATTTAGACGAATTGTTAACCTAATTTGATTTGGCTTCTTTCGGGCGAAATCTCCAAATAAAAAGATTAAAAGTTCAAATTTAAATTAACTGCGAATGAAGAAATTTAGGGGATGCTTTTTGTTGGTGAAATTTAAATAGATCCTGATTTAATTCAAATTGAATTAATCGACTGCTCGGCTCTCTAGGGTCGAACGGCTTCGGTGCTGATTTCTCAGAGACTAACCAGGTAATGAAGGTCGATTTAATGCAAATTGGCCGAGTTATTTATTTTATTCGAGTGCGATTTAAATAAACAAACCATCGCTGACGAGGTTGCGGTGGACCAGAATCAGTCATTAAATTTGCCATCATTGGATAAACAGCAGAGTTTATATATTGGATAGTTGGTTTTATTCCGGGATGTGGTTTTCCAGTCAGGGATCTCAGCAAATTTAATTTGAGTTTATTTCCACGGAAATTTGCTAAATTGTGTGATTTATGTGAAAAACTAATGTTCCCAGAAATTGTAGAATCAAATATTTTTAAATTTTTAACTATAGAAGTTAAAACACTTTTAAACTTTCAATAGTGTTTAACATCAGTGTTGTATACAAAACTATATGCAATTTGAGGCAAAATAACATCAAAATCTTGACAGATCTGTTGGCTTTTGGGTATTTTCTATGAAGATCACTCACGGACATTACACATTACTAATAAAAACGGCACTAACCTATTAAAAATTTCTTAAAAGTATTAGTAATGTAAAATTAATTTAAGTGTAAAATTTTAGTACGTTTATATAAATTTTATGCTGAAATTTCAATCATATTGTCTTACCAATTTTAATTATAATTTGGAAAAGGTGTCATATTATTTATGATCGTTTTTCCTAATTCCATTCTTGTTACGTTTATGGAATTACATTTTATGAAAGGTGTCAAAAATTTGTCAGGTGCATTTATTGTAAAGACAAAATTCAGCATAAAATTATTTTTTCTTTGCTTTTAAATTCCAATTATTTAGCTTCACATTAACAAAGATGACAAATGACCCAGAGAAAAAATGTGTTACAAAGTTGGAAAACGGCATACAAATTCGTGCAAAATCGATAATAATCGCAGAAAGCTTGACAAATATTTAATTGGTAATGTATTTCAACGGTTTTTAATAAATTATACATATTACTTTTCCCTGAAGAAAATAATTGCATGTATTATGTACAAACATGAAACTGTGTTAATTTTAAATTCACTAGTATTTAAAATATAAAAAAAATGAAAGTGTAATTTTGTTTGAAATAAAAATAAAATATTAATACATTTAATGCTCTTTTTTGCTCATGTTTAATAATTGATTATAAACTAAATATATTTGAAACATCGTTTAAAACTTATATTTTTCTTTTGCGTAACATGTATATTTCAATTTTCTGTTTAATGTTATTTTTGGCATTACAAATTTACAGCGTGAATTAAGGTTATATACGTACCCACGTTTCCTTGATACCAGATCTCACAGGAACTTCAAATTTTCCAACCATATTACTCTGATCAACGACCGTATGTCAAATATTTGCAAATACTTAAATAGGTTTTGCGAAATAGTGAAAAAAAAACGGAAAAACGCACTTGTTTTATTGGTCAGCGCTATAAACGTACCCCCTTATGTTTACTATGGAGTATTTATTATATAATCCAGGGGCTCCCAAACTTTTTCAACCCACGGCCCCCTTACACAAGTAACATTTAGCCACGGCGCCCTTACATAGGCAAAATTTTGTCACGGCGCCCTTATATGATAAATTAATTTGGTGATAACAAAAGTACAACTTATGTTAGGTAGATAGGAACAAATAGTAATACTCATATAATATAAAACTGAGTTTCTTTATTTATAGAGATTTCTTTCACATACAGCAAGGCCGAATATTCAGTTCTCATGTAAGTTGGTAGTTAAGATCCTCAGTTATGACCGGGATTCTTTTAATACCGGTTAGATGACGACGAGACTCACGGCGCCCCAGAGCGTTGCGGCGCACAGTTTAGGAACCCCTGATATAATCTATTATGGGGGTAGTTTTACGATCCCAAATATTTCAAGAATAACGGATAATTTTATCACAATGTCGAAGTAGGCAACCAGTAGCTCACTTTAAAAGTCTAAAAACCCCAAATTATAAAAAATAACATAAAAAATTTTAGAATTCAAATAAAGTGATGATGACTATCGAAAACTGTCTGTTTTTGCATGGCTGGATACTAATATTGATATAATAGAATAGCTTATAAAGTTACATATTCTGGTAATATTTTCGGAAATAGCGGGTTTTTAGACTAGTACGCGCTTCAACTTATAAGCGGCTCAACGTTACAATGTCAAACTATGGTATTATAAAGATTATTAAATTCTCTTCTATTCATCCATATACTTTATTATCATTGGTTAAGATTCTTTAAAAAATGTTTAATTTCTTTAATTTTGGCATATGCTTGTTCCATGTCATAATTATGCTAAGATTTTTGATAATGTACATAGTCCTATATCTGGAGCTGTATGCTCACTACTTTTTATATTAATATTTCTTCTTATTTTTATTCTTAAATAGTGGAAGAGGTTTTATTTCTCTTTAAAATTGATATACAATTTTTTCATACATGTTTGATTTTTTATGTATGTGTATCATAGGAAAAATAAATTATTCACAAATTCTTTAAATAAAAGAATAATTAAAATATTAAAAAATGCGAACTTTCATCGTTTAAAAGCCATGATATATTTGATAAATTAAAATAAACAGAAAACATTTAAACATGTATTAAAATCGACCCATGTCACCTTTGTGCCCTAACAATCGGACACTTGTTTTGGGGGACTTAACACCAGAACGGAGAGAATGAATGGAAATCAACACCCTTGTTCTCGGTCTTTTACAACGACATAAATCGTGCAGTTGCTCGTGCACTTTGTTCAAATTTATCTCGAGTCGCATACATCACCCGGAACCTGTCCTGAGATATACTACACCCCTCCGAGAACATCTTACTTTGTTGTAGCCCTGAGGAAGAAGAATGCGGAGGAGCAGGAGTTGAAAAATGCAAATAAATTAAGTGGCAAGACAAATTGTCTATGACTGTTTACGACACATAATGCTAAAACTGACTCCGCTATCACCATCAGACTGCCATAGAAAACATTCCGGGCTGTTCTGTGTTTTACCAAGACAACAGTTCAGTCCTAGGATAGACCGCCTTATCGCCTGTTTTGTGGCCGTAATTAAACCGCGTGACACATTGAAATAGTTTCGCAAAATTATCCAACTAAACGGTGCTAAAATAATTTATAGGCTAGAAATTGTTGCTAACGTTGCCGCAATTATTTACTGCGATGTTTTGCAACAAAATTTGCGCTCACCTGTTTCACGGGGCAAATAAAGTGATAAATATGTACCGCTTTGTTAGAGTTAAAATTCTAGAATTGTTCCTGGGTGTAACAAGAACTAAGGTCTGTCATAATCCTCTCTTATCAATTAATCAATCCCCTAATATCGGGGATTTGAGAGACGTCTCCTAATTTCCGAAAATGCTCACAAACCATGTCCAGAAAAACCCGCTAAGCTCCTCTGCTTTGATTGATTGGCCGGGATTTGGGATTTTTGTGAGTCTGGCCAATTTAAATAATTGCGGATCGAGCCAAAGTCCCGTTCCTTTGACTGATCAGAAATGCAAACACGATTTTTGCCTGCGAAATTACCTACTCAAAATTTTTTAGCTTCTGGAAAAGAAAGGCATCAAAATTACCATTCAAATTCCAAAAACTGTGTAAATACCTGCCTTCAAAAACTGTGGATAATGATAAGCCTTCATTAATCTAAACTGACTAATATTTGAAAGAACTGAAATTTGAATAAGTAGCTTTTTCTCCGCTCAAAATCCACCTTGACAACTCTCAATTTTCGCAATTTATTCCGCCTCTTCGACATCTCTCGTCAAGCCCAGCAGAAACGCACCCCGCTCTCTAATGACCCCACCCATATTATGGATCCTCTGGCAATAATCACTCGGCTCAAATCACATCGCGTGCGAATAATTGCTTGCATTTCGCTTTTTTCGCTATTTCCAAAGCGCGGCGGCGTGGAAATTGTATATTCAAAATATATTGAATTTGCTTAAATGTAAATTTCATAATTTTGCACTAGGTGCATTAGAAACACAGGGTAGGAAATCGATTCTTATCACACAGGAATACAATTTACCGTTGCCTGACTGCAAATTAATTCTATCATGATATCCCCAGGGAGCTCAGACTAAACTATGTCCCATTGTTCGGCCACCACGTATTTAGCTGTTAAGACTATGTACTTAACAACCCAATAATAATGAAAATTTTGATGTTGTATTATTGAGATTCATTCTTCTTTAAATTTATTTATTTTCTGTTAATGTTATAATTCTATAATTAATGAAGTTGTTATTATTTAATTGCAATAAAGATGATGGGAATGATGTTACCATTAAAAACTATGTAATATAAAGGTAGTTTAAGAGTTTTATTACGTTATTCATTTTGGAAGTTTATGGAAGTTTAGTCGTATTAAAAGCGGCATTAAATTGAGATTAAAAAGAAAAAAAATACTTTATTACTTAATGAACCTTTCCCTTACTATTTGTTTATCCACAACTAACCCTTAACTCTTCCCTTAAACTGTGTTGCCCTCGCGACAGGTGCAGAATAGCGGGCCGTTGGCACATATATCCAGTTCACCCCTTCTAGTATTAAAGTAGGTAAGAAAAACGCTTACCTTAGGAGGAGGCTGGGAGCGGCACCCATTACTCTAAAGAATCACAATCAATGGCACATCAGACCGGTGACCATACATATGAATTTATATACATGACTGAGGGCTACAGCTCATTTTTGGGTTGATTGGTCCAATTTTACATTACATTACACAATTCTTAATTACAACCCGAGCAAGTAACAAGTACATTCCTATCTATTATAGAATTATTTATGCATTTTAGTTATCTACTTAAAATCGATATAATGAAACTAAAATTTGTTCTGTCAAAGTCGATTTGATAGAACAAGTACTTTTTTTTTTATTTAAAAAGTGTAACCTCCGTGAAAGAAATTCATCAAATGTTTATGTACGTCAGTTTTGTTATGTATGTGTATTTGTGAATATTTAAGTGTGTATGTAACTGTTTTATCGGATGGTTTTATCCTCTGAGCAGCTTCTCGTGGGCGTGTTAAGCCACCTCAGGATTATAAGTTTTTGAATAATCTCACCTTTTTACAATTAGGACAAATAAAAGACGTGACTTCACTTTTGTAGTGTCTGTGAGAGAGTGATTATTATTTTTTCAGACTACTATGTTTATTGGAATTCAAATAAAGAAAAATAATAATAATAATATTTACAATTTATATACATAAATTAGGAGTGGGGAAAAGGGATAGGATGATTGGAAAATGGATGTGGAAAGTGTCCAATTTCCAGGGAAGATCAACCTTTTCGCGACCACTACAGTTTAAATTTAAATAGTACTAAATAAGAATTGCATCAACTGCTTTCGGTTCATTTAATTTTAAACAACCCGGATGACATTCTCAAGTACAAGTAAGAGAAGCAAGATATAGCTTTCTCTAAGTTCCCGTGGAATTAGATGAAGAAAGAAAACAATGTGATGCGAACAACAAAATTTTAAATTTGCTTTTAATTTTGGTGTTAAATAAGTCGACGACGCGAATAGCTTCCTTCGAGAAAACTGAATTAAACGTCGTCGACTTCGTCTCCTACGGAAACAGCCTTCCTTCTTGAAAACCGAAACTTAAACCGTCTTGAAACGAAAATAACTAATAAAACACGGTCGATAAGCATTCTTAAACAGGTCTGTTTAAAAGCACTCGCTTCGCTCGGGGCTTTAAAAAACTCTAGTGTTTAATAATGCCTTGTTGTATAAATAACTATTATCGTCTAAATTTTATATTAAGACGAATATTCTGAATTTGGCTATTCAATATGTTTTGTTCATTCAAGTACATGTGTTTGTGTGTCGACAGGTTCCCAACACTAGTGGAACAGAATTCTGTTTCATTCAAAACGGGATCTTCCTTTTAGAATCCTATCCTATTAGAAACGAATATAGAGAACAACGGAAGTCGCGAGTGTTGCATTCTGTCCAAACTATTACGGCATATTTTTTATAAAACTAATAGCAATTATCTAAATCGATTGATTGTTAGATATTAAAAATATTTGTTATCAATAGATACGGTATTTTAAATAAAAAATGATTACGTAAAAGCAAAATTTGCTTAGAACTTTTTACCGTTAAGAATGAGAAAAAGGAGAATAAAATTGAAATTTATTAATATTTTTAAATTCCTCTATAATTGTTTGTGTTTGCTGTCTCAATTATATAGTTTTTAAAGTAATACAGAGTTCCCATAAACATTTTTATATTTATTTATTCGCCAATTATAGTAAAAATGCAATTTACAATTGTTAGCTTTTAAATATTGAATAAATATGTTAAGTTTTATGTTATATGTAAATTATTTGAAGTAATTTTTTGAAAATTTAATAATAGTCAACTAATCATAGCATTTAAAATGTAAATTGTAATAAAAACTATTTATTCCATAAACAAAGAGAATCAAGATTTGTTTAACTTCATTCGATAATAAACGTAACCTCTTCATTATTCCTATGGCTTGTCTAATTTCCTTTACTCTAGTTTCCAATCAGAAAACACTTCCTTCAATAGCAGTATTTCATATTAGAGCGCACCTGTTGGTGGATGCAATTGATCTACAAAGCAGCAGCCCATTGTGGAATCGATTCGAATCGGTGGCCAGTGGATTGTTGTCAAGAGTTCACCCACCTGGGCCAGAGTCGGTGGCAATTGGAGTCTCTCCCTCGGCGGCGTTGTAATTGGGACCGGAAAGGTTTTTGACGAAAACTGGCGACTCATGTTCTGAATCAATTGAATGGTTGAATTCGTGCCAATGAAGCGCATCACCTACCTCCAAGAGATGCTGTCTTTAATTGATTTTGCGGAGAATGGAACAGAGAAACTGAGCCGCACCACAAAGGGCCATTAGTTGCGCGAATCGTGGACAGCTCCTAGCTGAGTGTCATTCGATTTAAATACTTGGTTTTTATCTCTTCAGTTTCAATAATGTTAATTAAAGTGGTTGTTCTTTTGTTTCTGGTCACTGATCTCATTCCATCTAATGAGATTCGATTGTTTAAAGCTCTGTAGAAATTGGACATGTCTGGAGAAATTGGACCAATATTTAAAATGCATTGGAAAATCTCTATAAAATTCCAAACTCATAGAGAGAAATGTATGTAAGTCATTGCAGAAAATTGTTAATCAATGAGGTTTTTGTGCGACAATTAAGTGCATTCTTTAAATACTTTCCTATACATAAAAGACCATTCATTGGTCGTTAGTTGTCCGTTTTTTCTGCTCCTCTCTTTCAGCGCACTTTTGTTGCAAAAGCCATTCGCGAAATCTTGTGCATGGGAAAATGCAACTTTTTTGTCCCGGTCACCACTTTTATTCAAATGCACCGTTTTAATGAAGAGATTTATCATCATCAGCAGCGCAGCATCATCAGTGGCCAGACTATGGACCACGGACTGGACTCGGTTTTAAAATTCAAATTTAAACACTACACTGTGCTCGTATTTGTGCAATTTGTTCGCAATTGATTCGGCATTAAATCGTTTAAAGGGGGAACACTGCAGAAATATCGAGGGAATTTAAAGTGGCTCATCTGGACTGCATCCTCCCAACTACTCTGTGTTTATGGCCAAAGGAAATGGTGAAATTTATGTCCTTGTTATGATAATATTATTACAGTCTCCTCCGATGTTTGTTTGCGAGATGCTCAACTGAAAACGACTTGAGAACGAGTGGAGAACCGTTTTAATTTCGATCGAGATTTATGTTTCGCATTCGCGGAATCCAACAAACAGAATCATCTGGCAGCAGCAACAGTCAATCTTCTCTAAAACGAATCGGGGAAGAATTGATAAATGCCGAAAATGAGTGTTCAATAAATTATAGAAATCAAATAATGACCCAAGATGGAATTTGTTTCAATTTCCAAGTTTTAATATTTTCCCGATTATAAGCAAAAAAATAATGACTGTTGGAATAAGATAATAAGGTTTAATTTTAAAAAAATTAAGAAAACGAAATGTGGAATGGAAAAAGACTTCAAAAAATATTATAGTGCAAACAAATAATTGTTAATTATCGCAAATTATTTTACGTTGACATTTTCTGATAAAGGTATTTCAAAAACCCTCAACAAATCTTTCTCAAAAACATATGTTTTATCTCAATACGAGTATGATGCAAAAAATATACTTGAAATTAGTATATTTCATTGCAAGTGGTGAAATAAAGGTTATTACTGCAGGAATTTACCATGTATTTTGACGAGCGCAGCGAGTTCAAAAAGATAAATAAGTGATGTAATAACAGATTTCACATGTTTATCGAATGCTATTTTGTATAATTCTGAAAAATATCAGTTTTTCGATAATTATTAAACAAAACCGTTCACAACGGTTTATTCAAATTGTGCAACCACGACTCACAACGACATTTTCATATATAAATATTATAATAATAAACAGTTGGTATGACAATAATCTGTAATTTCATTAAATTGGTGACAAGTAAGACACAAAGGTTTTTTTCAAATTGTGCAGCAACCCATTCACAACGAAATTCTCAACGGAAAATATTTCAATAATAATGTATAGAGCTATGGTTATGATAATGTGGTGATCATATTTTCACCACTCTTTTCCTATCTTTCCTTCCTGTATTTCCCTTCCCTCTTGTAAATATAACTTGTATATATTATTATTATTTGTAAATATTATTATTATTAAAGTTAATAAAAGAAGAGGTTTGGCGCTCCTCTTTCTCTTTCTGATATTAAGCGTCGCCGTTATAACACGTTTTTTTCCTGGGAGCTAAAACTCTTTTGGCCACGTCATCTTTTCGTGGCCCGACGTCTTCGTCTGTGATCTCCGTCCACTCCTGCCTACCTGCCCCTCTTGAGAAAGCACCTGGCATCCGCAACACTTCAATAACAATTTGTAATTTCATTATAAATTAATATTTCCCACAACATTCCGGTATGGAACTTGGGGTAGTCTCAGCCTCAACCAACGGGTGTTAGACTTTCCATGACTATTTATTTTCAATGTAGCACTCCGTGCAGAAAAGCCAATTTACGTTAAGAAAACTCTACTTTTCGATACGGAATTGCACAAAAGTATTTACTTCACCATCTCTGTGATTAAATATTTTTATTATCTTGTAAGGGAGACCACCAATAACAAATAATATTATATAAAATATAATTTTTTTCTTTAACTGACTAATTGTCAATACACAACTAACCCTAAACTCTTCCCTTATATTGTGTTTGATCTATACTGTCCTGGTGAGTAGTGCCGAATGGCGGGTCTATGGCACACATATCCTGTTAGCATAAAAGTAAGTAGGAAAAAAGAATAGGCAATGGTCGGCATAAACGTAGGTAGGGAAAAGGCTTACTTGAGGAGGAGGCGGCCCCCATCACTCCAAGGATTCAGGGTGGTGCATCAGACCGGTGATCATTCATATGTTTTTATATATATGAGTGGGATATATCTCATTAATGGATATTTCGTCCAATTTCAAATCAAACTAAACAATAACAAAAAAATATTAAGGATAAGACACTTGCCTTTTGAAATTAAAGTTCTATTATTTAATGACTTGTTCGCCTCTATTTACTTGGAAATAGCTCAGCACTCAAAATTAAATTTTCAACTAAAACTTTAAAAAAAAACTTTTAAAACTGTATTGATGAACTTTTAAATAGAAAGTATTAGACCTTTACCGAAAATATGTTTTATTGTTTGAACTATATGAGTTTTAGTAAAATTTTAAACTGATGTTTATTGTTGC
>JXOV01000533.1:0-15371 GCA_001014945.1 Clogmia albipunctata | reverse complement strand
CAAATGACCCGACGAATTTAAACCAAATCATATTAAAATAATAGTTATTTATACAATAATGTCGATAAGATAGGTAGGTTATTAAACCCAAGGGTTGTTTTAAGCCACGAGCATAGCGAGTGCTTTAATGACGGCCCGAGTGGTTAATACTGCTTAACGACCGTGTTTAATACAAAATTTTATGCATATTGGAATAAATTAACATATAAAACTTAAAAATTCTACGAATTTATTTAAAATATATTTTGTTCTGTTCCTGCCTTTGTTGCTCATAAATATTTGAATAGTATTGTGGGAAAGGAATAGAACATTCCTAAATTATAAATAAATTCATATAAACCAGTGTCACGGTTTCGCAAATATGTTCAACTTTAATTTCATTGCACCGATCAATGAATTTAGATAAACATTTTTGGTAATCGCTTTGAATTTCTCCAGCACAAATTCTGATATTTGGGTAATAATTTTCAATGATGTATATGTTTATAACAAAATGTTGAATTGAAACAGAATTTTTAAATATAAAAATCCATAACTGTAATCTGAGAGTGTCGGATAATGTTCGTCTATGTTAGTTAATATTCGTCAAAGTTCGTCAATATTTAAAAGTCAAATCTCCAGGAAAGTAACTTTTCATATAAATTGATGAATTTTGTTTACGGAAGTCAGACTTCAATAATAAAAAAAGCACTAGTGCTTTAAAGAATTCATTAAAGCACTTATGCTATAAAAACTACTTTGACAGAAGAATTTTAAGTTTCATAATGTCAATTTTAAGCAACAAGAAACAATTAAGATTTTTAAATTCCATATAAATCGTCCATATATCGTTTTGGAATTTTTGGTCATTTCGGCACTAATTAATATTGAAACGATTAACAATGTTGCAACATAATTGTTGAATAAAATCACATTATTTATTATTTATCATTGAAATTCGAAAAGATAATGGTAATTAAAGAAATGAAAATATTTAATATAAATATTTACTAGGAATATTAAACTATAAATACAAAGCTCATCTAACTTGACCATAAATTAAAAAAAACAGCTTAAAAACGATTATTTCATAATTAAATTTTCCTAATTTTGAGATCGTTTTATAACATAAAACTTTGTAAAAGCAAACCAAATATGCTTTTAATTGAAACATGGATGTATTGTCTATGCATTTTGAAATAAATTCAAACTAATTTCAACTAATTGTAACAAATTACAACCAATGGAACTTTGGCAATTTTCACCTAGAATTTCAATAACAATAAACTATTGAGGGTGTTCAACTGAGAAATCTGTTGCCCAATTGTTGTGTTTTGTCACTTGACCACCCCGCGTGACCGTGACTCAGAAATCCAAGTTCGACCGCAAACAATCTCATTATTTGGGGCCAGGAAAAATCGTTCTGGTTAGAGAGTTGAATGCGTGACAAACTGAACCCGTGACAAAATTGGCGTTAATTTCTCCTCTCCTCCTGGCCAGAGAGCAGAGAGTCAGGTAATTATCCGGCCTGATGATTTGAAATGGAGCGAAAATTAATAAGTTTATAATTGGACTACTTAAATAGCCGCCAATTAATCTCAAATTGTTCATGTAATTTTCGACTATAATTATATTTCGGGGAAATAATTATATTAATCCGCTGTGTGGTGGAGGTTAAAAAAATGGGACAGCAACAGGTAAGAGGTGGTAGCAGAGTTCCAGAAAACGGAAGCCAATAATCGTCATCACGATCGATTCAAATCGAACTTCCAGATTCAAATGATGAATGGATTTCGAACGGAGTAGCGCGCAAAAGGCAAAAAACAATCCAAGGTGCGATCGAGAAGGCGAAAAAACAAATGACTCGTGTTGGGATCGTGTCGAAATTTAGATCGATCTTCGGAGTAGCAGTGTGATGATCACAAAAACCACATTAAAGTGATCGTGGATGACAATTGGAATTATTGGTTTCGTATTTAAATAACTGATGGTTTTTTATTCGCTTTGTCTTGTCCGTGCCTTCCTTCACTGGAGTACGACAACGCGCCGTGGACCGACCAACAAAAAATATGTTAAACATCCGGATAATTCTGTTAAGATGATCTCTCTTTGAGGACGGAGAGGAACACGTGAATGGGATGAATGAATGAGTGGACCAAAAACAATTGATTTTACATGAAATTGTTCGATTCCATTCATGAAATTATTGCCCACTTTTTGTTGGTCTCCCCTCAAGAAATCCGAAAGAGATTATTACTCCGCTTCTCTATGCCTTGGCTCGTGGTTTTCTGTTTCAATAGCTCCATCAGCCCCATCTCGATCGATTTCAATTTCTGATTTTTTACGCCTGCTGTGGCTCCTCAAATTTGAATTTTGATTGAAATTGGGCTCCTCGCTGCGTTTAATCAAATCGCTCGAATTATTACTTGCAAATAGATTGTGCTCTGGATAATTTCACAAAAGGCAGACGACGACGTGTGGTGGAGTGGAGTTCCAAATTTAAGTGGAGAATCGGTGATTGGAGGCGTTTCCGGTGAGCTTTTTCTGCGCAGGCAAGGATTGATGTTTTTTTGCTCTTTTTTCGCCCACGTGCCATCCCTTTCTCTTGTCAAATCACATGCTTTCGTCAAACGTCTGCGCTTTTTTCCTCTCATTTCCTGGATTTATCAAGTTCGTTCTGGGAACAATAAATCACCACTCTAGATTTGTCAATGTCCAATTTTATTTTTTGGCTTAATTCTTTGCGACTATTATGAAGGACAAATTGGAAAATCAATTTCAGTTATAAATCCATTATTTTCAAAGTTTTATTGGCTTATTATTAATATATAAATTCGCAATTTATCCTTTAGAAGGTATAAATAGCGAATTTATTTCAAATTCACGAAGAAGTTCTGTGATGCAAATTTCGCTTTTTCTTGAACATTTTGAAATTGTCTTCGAAGATTGCTTTAAGCTTATGTACTAGATCCAATTATAACATTAAATAATATATATTACAATAACTTAAATTAATTTCTTTGAATTAAAAAAAATTCTTAACTGACATTTTTGTTTTTATGATATTTTTAGGCTTAATATTCGACTTTTATAAAACAAAAAATAATGTGTTATCCAATTTTCATAAACGAATTTTTCGTATCGATCTATGGATTATTATACATTTAAAATTAATTAGTTTTAAGAATTACTGGATCAATTTAATGTAAAACTAAAAAAATTTAATTTACTGTTGATGCGTCTTAAAGATGACTACGAACCTGGTAATAAGAAGTTATTTAATATCCCAGAACTCGTCACCAAAAACACTATCTGAAAACTTGAGGTGGTCTTAGTCAATTCACATTAATAGAAACTCACTGGTTGATGGTTGAAACAGAACTCAGTTTATTAAAATGAAAAATGAAGATTAAGTACAAATAACCAATAATAATTAAAATAGAAATAATGATAATAATAATTGATGATAAATAATATTAATAAAAAAAATTCAATGCGTTTGAACAACTGTACTACAAAATCATATAAATAAATTTCTTATTAATTAGGAGTCTTTATTTACATTTTTAGTCATTAATGTTATCATATTTGTCTAAATTGTTCATCATCAAATAAGGAGCTTCTACTCAGTTATTACTTCGGATTATTAGATAAATTTTGTTTAAAGATTTATATGTAATTAATGTATATTATCCCACCACATAGCATATACAAAATCCTCAATCAATCGATTTGTTAATGATAGTTTTGAAGGATTAATTTTAAAAAAAACTAAATTAATTAAATCAGTAAAGCTTATTAAAACTTTTAAAAAGTCCGATTCCCTGAAGTAGTTTTCTAAATAGTTATAAAGTAAAATCTTACTTAATAGTTATTTATGGTATACAACAAGGTCGATAAAATAGGGCATTATTAAACAAAAGGGTTGGTTTAAGCCACGACCGTAGCGAATGCCTTAACGAAGGCCCGAGTGTTTAATTTTTTTTCTGCCTCATATTGTTTTCGTTTCCTTTTCTAATTCTAAGAGAAAATGTAGAAAGCAATATCTTGCCTCTCTTTCTTACACATAGGAAATATTATCCGTTAATGCATTGTTTTAAATCTAAAAGGACGGAAAACAGTTTATTTAAAATTAATTTGTACTAATTAAATTAAATTTAATTCATCCGATGAAACAGTCAAAAACACACAAATACATCCGCCAAATACAGTTAAACCCTACATAACAAAACTGGCGTACATATAAATTTGATCGATTTTATTCACGGAGGTCACACATTAATAATAAAGAAAAAGCACACGTGCTTCAAAAATTCCTTAAAGCACTTTCGCTATAATAACGACTTTGACAGAACAAATTTGAGTGTCATAATACCAATTTTAAGCGACAGAAATGCATAAAATATTTTTTTTTTCAGAGTTCCTGAACCTTTTCTTTAAAGTCAATACAATTTAATTTCTCAGTCTTGTAATCAATAAAGAATTCATTAGGATCAGGTTAAGCTCATCACCATAAACAATAAAACAATGATTTTCGCCATTACATTTAAATATCAATTCTACAAAACTGTTATTGTCTCTTTAAGGTGCATTTTCAATTCCGATCTGATACTCAATATTCACCTATTCCCAGTACTTCACTTCTTGAAGACCACCGCTCTAGTCATTAAAGAACGTGAGTTGTTCGCCAATATCCGTTCCTGCTGCTTGGCTAATCGAACGGTCGTCGTCGACAGCAGTGTTGAATGCTTGGCTCATCCGTGGCTAATAGCCCTGTAATTGAATGCAGCATAACGTCAATGTTTAGCTAATGCGATAATTTACTTCCCATATGCACTTACAGAGGCGTAACATCGCATCGAGTAGAGAAGCCTAAAGACTGAAAAGAGAGAGAGAGAGAGAGAGAGAGAGCGAGAGAGAGAGAGAGAAGAAATGGAAGGAGAATTGGATAAACAAATAAACGATAAATTACATTTAACGTTTATTATGTACGAAATAACTGCCATGCCGCCGGCAGCTATTTGCAAAACCATGTTGCTGTGCGCGATTGCAGAAAAAGCATAAATGGCTCTAATTGAGCTTTTATTATTCTTCTACAACTCCTCGCAAAATTCCAATTATCGTAATGGCAGTGTTTACTTTGAATGAATCGCTGCTGCTGGTGCTACTTACCAGTTGAGAAATCCGAAAGGAGCAATTTGTTGGTATAGGTCTGAAATATGCTAAAAATGCATTATGATAATTCTTGAGAAGAAGATTTTCCTTTTTTTATTAATTCACTTCAATTTGGAAACTGTTATAAGATTCTGTTTTGCCTAATTATGTGCATTTTGCACGATTAGGCATTTAATTCATAATCATTTTTATTTCTTTTTACCGAAATAATACTTTTTGCCCTATCTTTTCAATATAAACTTAAAACGCCATTCATTACAAAACAATAGATTGCCAAATTAACTGTCAATTGCCAATTAAAATAATTCCCGATAAACGAAATCTGAAATCTTTTCGCAATAAGCTGGCAACACGGAAAGTTTTCCTAATTTGCATGTCTAATTTTCATGCTAATTAGACAGAAAATTAAATCACCGTTTTTGTTTACATGACGTTTTATTGATGAGTGAGAGATCAACCTTACGTGCGATCATCCATAATTAGTAAACAATCATGAACTTTATTTCGTATTATTTTTTACTGAAATTTAATTTTTGTTTCGATCATGAATTAAATAAATGGAATTACATTTTTTCTTATCTTTAATTTTTTTATACTTTTTAATTTATAAATTTTTTATTTTTTACTATATTAAGGAACACCCGTATCTTTACAATCTGTTTTAACATCACAGGGGGATTGAAGTCAAGTTTTTGTTAGCTCAAATTCATTTTAAATTCCTGAGAATTTAAAGTAAAAATATGATTTTAACAGCGGTTCTTTTGGTTTTTAATAAGTGGTTTAGCTCCTAAAAATGGTAATACTCGAAATTCAATTTTAAAAAACCTCCAATCAGACTTAATTGTTAAAAATATCTCACGAACAAACTTTTAATTTGGGCATTGTTCTTTTCTGTACGAATATTACCGTTTAGAAAATATTTAATACAAATATTAAATATAACAAAATTAATATTTTTTGAAAGCTTAATTTAGATCAGGATTCTGGACCTCATCCATCCTCGAAATAATTTTGTTTAGATTTGATATAAGAATTGCATATTTACACGTATATTGAACTGCTTCCCTTAACTCAATCTGAATTGATTATACTATCTAATAAAATGTGCACTGCGTTTCATCCTTTTACGACAGGGGTTCGATTAAATTTTAGTTGTATCAACCTGATCTCAATTTTTTTGGCTCGAAGAAAGGTCTTATCATCAGCCATCGTCTGCACTATAAAACAAAAGTCTAGGTTTGCTGCAAATAATTGAAAAAGGCAAGCGGGTTTTTCCCATACAGAAATATCGTTTCATCCTCATACGACAGGTTGTTTATTTTCTCCCAATGCGCCAACAAGAGGGAGCTTTTGGTAATTTTTTTATACTAAAATAGTTGATAATCTATTGTTCAATATATACAGCGCGTAAAATTTGGTCGCTACTTCGAATTAAAAATAGTAATTATTATTTATTTTTATTATTATTAATAAAATAGTATACAAAAATTAAATAATGATGACTTTTAAAACTAAGCTCATTATGCATTCTGAATGATAATATGAGTACAATAGGACAGCGAATAAAGCCACAGTGACCAGTAATCTGATATAGCGGATTTTAGGCTAACAAACGGCTTGACGTATTTAACTCAAACCATACTATTTTGAAGATCATTAAATTCTCTACACATTGTCCATACATCGTTTTAAAATTGTACAGCTTTAAAAATTATACTTATATACTCTTATATACTTATACACCTATAATTATTGTAATGATTTTTACAATTAATGTAATGGAAGACAACCTACGCTAACAGCAATAATCGAATAAAGAATGGGTAAATATTAAAGTAGTAAAACTGAAAAATTCGAATTTTAAATCTAAATTTGAGGTTAAAATGGTTTTGAACTCGTCTTAGACTTGTTTATTACATTTAATTCTTTATTAGTAAACGATGACTTTACATGCTTGCTTCGTAAAAACAATTAAGATACTATTTCGTTAAAACAATATTCTATAGAAGAAATTTTATTACATACATAATATCAGTTTTAGTATAAAAATGCATAAAGTTAATTAAAAAAGCGAATATCTTTCTCATTTGTACTATAAAAATATTTCCAAGTTTAAAGACATATTAGTTCAACTTTAATGTGATCCACCCCATAGTTTAGGTCACGACAAGTTCATTCATGGAACTATCTTAAAGTCGTGTTGTCTTCGCAGTGCAGTGCCATCATTTGGGGTTTTCGATCAAAAGTTGTCCCCAAATTGTAGCCGTCTTCGTCGGCGGCGCTTTCCTGTTGACGATTCATTGTGTACGAATTTTATTTATTGCCCGGCACACACTTGCATATTTAGATAAATTATGCCAGATCCTGGGACTAGATACTGGCTTCCATTAGGCGGCTGGCCCTCGATTTTCCCCTCTTGCCCGCTTAAAAGACGCTTTTCCATTGGAATTGGCTTTTCTTTTCTAGCTCAAGTAAGGAGGAGAGGGAGAGCGTCGGATGAACTGGCAATATATCATTCAGAAACGTCGGAATCTGCTGTCCCCGAGCATCTACTTGTGACACATCCGAGGCACATTCCTCCTCCTTACAGACATGTAAGCAAACATTTCGACCGCAAGGCAAATTATTTTAATAACAAAAATAAGCGACTTCTCACCCTCGCGCAAAATTACTTGGCAAACATTTCCTCGCAGAGTTGATTTAAGATGTGAACCAGAAATAAATCCATAGAAAGAGAGTCAGTTTCAGTTCTGTATCACACACAATAGCCACCCTTAAATTGGAGACAAATTCGAAGGAACAGACAAATATCGAAATCCGGAAATCGTCGGGAGGATTTTATTCCAACGAATTTGGAGAGGAGGAAAAAGAGGGATGAAAAGTGGTCTATACCAGAGGAGTTTCGCAACGGGAATTGTGTTAATAGGTGCTTAGGTCGATGTCAGTTGAGTGTTTAAAGGTCAACTGGACAAATTCCGAACTCGAGTCGAGGAAAAAGTGGCACTAAAAGAAGAGCAAAAAATTGGCAATGGAAAGAGAAAGAGAATAAAAACGATTCTGGATAATTCAATTGAGGATTCGTCCCCTTTTCCTAACGAGGCTGATTATTAAATGGGCCAGATGAATTACGGCAATCCATTATGCCTACCTGAACGGAAGAATTTGGCCAATTTTGCGAAAAGGAAGAGGGTCCTTCCTGATGAATTCGTTTTTATCTAGACCATTTAATCCGACCTTTATCTCGGAATTGATCCAATTTACTGGTCAGTTTTATAGATTTGCCAATAGTGGAGTAATAATAAAACTACAAAAGAGCAGAGAAACACATCAGTTTAATTGCCATACTTTGTATTTATTCAGTCTCTTAATCAACGTTCTGCAAATGTACAGACAAGGTCATAATTTGCAAAGAATCTACACCGCTCGTTTTGCGAATTGCAATTGAAGGTAATTAACATATTCCTTTCACACATTAAACACACATCAATTTAATGGTATACTTTTTGTGTTATTATTATTTATTAATTTCAGTATCTCCGTTTGCGTGGCAGAAAAGTCTCTCCTCTTCTGGATCGACCAGAAAATAATGCAAAGTTTCATGATTTATTACTCTTAATTTCAAATTAAAACATCTTGATCGAAACGAACTGTTTTGATAAATACTCGTTCCTGTACTGAGTTATTCAAATTAAATATGAATAATGGTTTTTTCTCCCTACGAAATCAATTATTCAATTTAATATTTATTATTTAAATTATGTTTTGATTTGATCGAATTTATTTAAGGAATTTAAAATACGTGATCCATAAAATAAAATATAGTAAGAAAATATATTTTTATTGATTAATAAAATAGAATATTAATAAAAATTACTATTTCTCATTATTGAGGTGTTCTATTATCAAATAATGCTTGAATAAGCTCGTTTACGACTTTGATTGGGAATTACAGAATTAAAATCTAATATCTGTTAGATAAATTAATTGGTTTTTAAATTAAAAGTGGATTTATCTTCTAAAAATTTGTTTTGGCTCCAATTTCGTATTTTATTTACTTGTAATTAAACAAATTTAAATCTGACTTTATATTTGAACAAAAATTGAATTATTATATAATATATAATTTCAAATTTATATCTTAATCTAAAAAACAAACATTTTTATATTATAAATAAAATCTCGTTTTTCATTTCATATCCTTTCGAACTTTATATGTTTTGTACTTAATATTTTAATTGAAAAGGAATTATTAAACATTAAAAAACTGTTGGCAATATTGATGAATAATAATTAATTTCGATATCTTGGAATATTTTTAATCACACCTATATTAATGGAATGATATTTATAACTGTAGGAATAAAGATGAAGATATAGCTAAATAAATCTATTTTATCTTCATTTTATTTTTCTATTATAAATTATAATATGTTTCGGCGCATTGTATTTAAGAAGTTGATTTCTACATTTTTATCAGCAATGATAATAAAAAAAACAAATACGAATAATGGCAACTAACAGAAAATATAGAAGAATATAAATAAAATAGGGTTAAGTCGTAATCAAAAGCAGACTTGGTGAAATTTTAAAATTTATTTCAACAAAAAATATCTAATATAATAAATTAAATGAATTAATTTGTTAATCATGATATACTCAAATTTAGAGACAAGGACATAGGACAAACTATTTCGTTTCCAAGGATCTAATCCAAAATTATAATTTTTAGTAATTAAACTTTGTGCCAATGCCAGTTATATAGTTATATTTTTTCTGCGAGTGTTGTATATTGTATAACTAAACAGAGTGCAATTATGAGGGTCTTTTTAGAGAAAATATACTAAATACGAGTATATAAAATGATAGAAAAAATAATCTTAATAACCAATAACAATTAAATAATCAATAAAATTATTGTGTACAGGAATATGTCCATTGATAACAATGAACTCGGCGCTTTAAATTAATTTTCAATTAAAATCGGATTACAATGTAAACAGTCAGACAAGTCCTATAAAATTAATCCCTTTACATCACATAATTAATTAATTAAATCAATGGATTAGGTTTTATTAATATTTAATAAAATAAACTAATTATTAATCATGTATGTAAAATGCATAATTTAAGTTTTAAACAAAAATTTCCGGGGTGGCTAGTGAGAAAAATTGATTGGCTCAATACGACAGGTTCCAAAGTTTAGTATCTGCCAAACACAGTACAAGCAGTGATTTCAAATTTAAAAATTTATTTCTCATTTACACTAATAACAGTGTGTGATTTATATTTGTGTTAATTTACCAAACATTATATCCCAGCCTCAATAGCCAAGCAACTATAATCGGCAATTCTAATTAATCGACGCATTTTCAAGGTCTAGACTCTGGAGGGACGCACTTTCTGGACCATTTTGCAAGTACTAAGCTGCCATTCAAAAATGGATACACAGAAAACGCTAAGGTGACTGCTTTCTTACGTAGTGTGTGTGTTCAATTTCGGTGTCAAAAACCAGTCAATGCATAAACTTTATAGAGAATCACTTGTTCATGGTGCAACAAATAATTCATTGACTGCGAAAGAATAAATAAGGCTTTTGATAATTTTGATTACGTAAAACTTATGTTAGACCCGAAGCGGTAACGGTTGTTGCGTCATTGAAGGAGAGAGAGAGAAAGACAATTAATAACTTCAATTTTTAATTGTTATTTTGATTTCAGATGTTTTCATATAATTTAATTTCTTCTGATAACGCACAATAAAATAAATTAATTTATAATAAAAGGTCATTTACTACCCAAACTATTAAAAAAAACAATTACAAAGATACTGGTTTAATTTAATTACTTAAACAATTATCTCATTATAATGAGGAAAAAAAGTACTGATCAACACGGTTAATTTTAATTTTTGACAAATTTGCGAAATGCCCGAAAACTGGGCAATGATAATTTGTACGGGCGCGTTAATCCATTTATAAAAATGGCCGTTCCCGCAAAAAGGCACAAATTAAAAGCTCAAACATTTGTCTCGCATTCTTGTTCAGTCGAATGCTGCGATAATAGCAATAATCGTTGGGCTTGCAAGGGAAATGAAAAACCAGTCAAATTAACACATTTAATTGCTTACCTGAACCGTACAAAAGCTGGTCAATAAATCACCCAGTTGGCGCGTTGAAGGGATCTCCGCTCTTGTCCGCGCGCTAATTAGATAAAAAAGGGTTTGCGAAATGAGTAAGTGAGATCGAATTCCCGTAATTGAGATGCCTTATCAATAAAAGAAAAATGACCGGCCGGCGGCCATTTATCGATTTAGCAAATATTCAATGCAAAAAAGGGGTAAATAAGAATGTGAATGTGTGTTTGGGTGCGTAAAAATTACATTTAAACACCGGCGCGGCGGCGGCGGCGGTAGAACAAAAGTCCAGCGCAGAAAAACGTTAATTAGTCACTAGTTTTAATTGAATAATGCCGGTTTTTATGGACAATTTGCGCAATTCCAGTGCTGCACTTAACAAATTGCGCCCGCAAAAACGCGAATCTTTGTTTTGTGATTGCTGAGATTCCGAAAATCTCTCGAGTGGGCAATAACAACAATGAAAAAAACAAATTTCATCGGAGGCGAGCAGCGCAGAGGAGAGATGAGTAGTGAGCGGGCTCTATGTAATACATATTGAGGAAAGGGCGTGGTGAGCTTTTACGAGGCAATAAAATTATTTTATTGGTCACTTTGAATAGGGCGCGCATTCGCAAAAAGCTCCAGGTAAAAATCCATCCAAATTTCATGGCACTCTTTGATGACAACAGCTCGATTTCAATTTTGTTTTTTTTTTATTCTGCTGCTGCTCTGTTTGACTTTTAATAAAACCCACAGCCAATCAATAGGGATTGGCTTTTATTTATGTGCTTTTTCGATGATCAGATCTCTTTTTTTCGCACTTTTTATTTTCTGTTTTCTGTGTTTATTTCGATGACATCAAACTCTGCAATTATTAATGCAATTCAATGGCTCGGCTGTCGTTTATTTATTATTTACCGACGACGACGACGGACGCTTGTTATGTGTCTCTCTGGACGATATCTGCTTGTCTGAAAAACAATTATGGCCGACTGGACATTGGGACAAAAGCGAAATTCCAAACGGTTTTTTCTGCATCGTGTTCTTATCTTTTCTTTTCTTCGAGAAACTGTCTCTCTCCATCCCTCTTTGTCGCTCTTGTTTCGAAGCTCGCCTCGGCCGCAAAATGCCCGTGCGCATTTTAATTGCAAAAAGGTGAATTATTTATTTGATTAGGGTGGAGAATATTATGTTTAAAATGCGAAAAATGTTATTCGCCTTTGTGTCCTTTTTGCGCGCTTGGCCATTTTTCAGTCGCCGCCACTTTCGATTTTGCGTTAATTTTGCAATCTATACAGATACGAGTAGAGTCTGAAAGAGGCTCGGACAGCCAGTCGTCGATCCCGTGCGTCTCCAAATCCAATTAAAGCCGCAACGGGGAACGAATGCCGAGCCGTTGACGCGTGTCTGTTTGGATTGCGAAATGAAGTGTGTGCAAAAAAGTACGTTTTATATACCTTCTTCTATTTGAAATTGCTCTGCTTTTTTCCTCCTTCCTTTTCTTTTTCTTGGCTATTATTTAGTCTATGCCTTTTTGCACCAAAATTGGCCATTTCTAGTTCAAGTGCAGCACACATTCCTTTTTTCCCACTGCACTAATGCCATTTTGACTCGAGCCCCGATTCTTACTTTTGCACTCTCTCGGTAATTTCTTGATTTATGGCCAACATTTCCTTATCGACCTTTAATTATGCGAATTTCTGAAATTCCGACAGCCTCCCATGTCTTTAAAGAGATTACGACGCGCGCTCTTGTCGCTAATTTTCAGTTTCGCCTAGTCATCCAGCGAGCAAAAGTCAATTAAAAGAAGTGAATTTGGGGTTTTCAGACTTTAACCAATTATTTGTTTTAACCCCTTGTCGAGGGATGTTCGTCTCTGATGGGGATGAATTGGAATTCAAGAAAATCAATAGAATTCGACTTTAAATAAGTCAACCAATTTCCAATAATTTAAGATGATTATAACTAATGCAAATAATTATTTAATTGTGTTCCTTTAAAATTAACCCAAGTCTCTTTAATCCCTGGCCGACGGACAATAGTTGTTCATTACTGTTGAACTTTGTTAAATATAAAATTGGTATTTTTGTACAGTACTTTAAAGTAATTTAAAACTATTTATTGAGATCACAACTTTAAATGTACTTTAAAATTATAGAAATGCAATGAATTACGATCTGCCTCTGTGTCATAGTGGTTAGCACCCTGAACATCCTCCTCGGAGTCGTGGAATCAAATTCCGGGCGGATATTTTTCTAGTGCGAAAAAGTTACCATTTGTGTTCATGAATAACATTGCGAAATAATATTCATATAAGTAATGGTGCAAAAATATAAATAAAATGGGCGGATTGAGTGGATCCGTTTACACCTGGTCTAGGTGCTATTAACTGACTAATAATACACTGAAAAATACAAACAGAAACGTAAATTCTAACACCCGATGGTTGAGATTGAGACTACCCCTAGTTCCGTACTGGAGTGTCGTGGGAATAGTTTATTTATTGAATTACGATAGTGATTGACAAGAAATAAAATAATTATTCCAAAAATAGACGTATTCTGGCTGAATATAGAGAATAAGTGGTTAAATGTTAGATTCCATGTAAGTTAAAAGCTATATATTTATTTTGTAGGAGTTTTTTGTTGCAAATTTATATTTTATAGTCTCAAGGAAGACTCCCAATGTATTGCAGTCGTTGTTAGATCTTTAATTTCCTACAGATTTTCTTAAAAATCTTGTCAATGGACATTTATAATATGTCACATTGTTTGAAAATCTGTATCACATTTACAGCTTGAATCAGTAACATCGGCCTTGTCCTATTCTAAGCCTGTGTAGGTTGTACTATTGATTTCTTACTCGTTTTTTCTTCTTTGGTTGAAGTCCACAACTATCCAAACGGTCATCCCAGGGAATAATATGGTTGTTTCAGCGAGATTTCAGTCTATTATTTTTAATTAATACAACAGAAGAAAAAAGTTTTCCTTTAACAAGAACAATTATCGTTAGAATTATAGAATTGAAACTGATAAAATTTTCTACAAGACTGTTAGAAATTTTGTAGCCAAATGCTCTAGAATTAAAGCGTGTTTAAGGTATTTTACACATTTTCTTTGTGACTACTACTTCTGAGATAAAGCTAATGGCATTACTTGAAGACCTTAACGTTAAAATTCGTTAAATTAACAAGACTTATAGATCCTAATAAGCGAATTGATATTGACAAATTCCAAGGAATTGGCTAAGAGGCGCTTTTTTGGTTTATATTGATTTCGGGTAATAAGATAATTTTATATAATAAATAATATGTATTTTCATTCTGTTTCCCAACGACGACCAAACATAATGAAAACATTCTAATAGTAACAATAGGATATCTCTGACAAGTTTTTAGAGTTTGCCCCATTAAATAATAATATTTAGGTTGTTTATCAATTATGTATAATAAATTTCATCAATATAGATTTTATTTTGGTTTTGGACTGAATCCTCTATAATAAAAGAAATATCTTTGAATAATAATGCAGGATTTTTTAATAAGATGCTTTAGATATATTACAATAAAATTAGTTAAAGGAGTTGTAATGAGGGAGTTTTTCCATTTCTTACGGCCATATCGTTTCCTGAAACCTTTCAAGGCTAATTCATTTTTTTTGCCGTTTATATCCTTGAATTTATCAAATTTCGACTTTAATATCTTAAATCTATTGTTGAGTAATGTCATAGCCATTATCCTTTAAGTGGTTTAAATTAAGTTTAAATTTTAAGACATTCTCACTGCCAAATTTTAACAATTTCAGTGGCTTATTGCGTAAATATTTTTTTAAAGATATCAAACCTACCTCTTAATGAATTATGCCTTGAAATCATTTTGAAATTTATACTATACCAGGCGTCTCCACAAGCATTCGCGTAATTTCAAATAATTTTTCTTCGTAAATGATAATCAGATTTAAAAACTCCTTAAATAAATTTCAATCCCAATTTGTTTATAAGAGATAATGGACCTCTTTTCTGATAAAATAAAATGACTATTTATAACTTTTTACTGTATGGGTTACATTTACAAAAAGATATTTATACAATTTTGTATAGTAATA
>JXOV01000527.1:126-11383 GCA_001014945.1 Clogmia albipunctata | reverse complement strand
GAACCCAATTCCAATATTTTTTCATACTTTTACTCTCAATGAACCTCTTAACCTTAATGCCAAAGGATTTTTTTTAACTATGGAAAATACCAGAGATATTGATGGTTGAATTCAATAAAATGACTGTATTCAACTTCTTGCAACGGAGTGTAAGTACGAATATTATAGCCAACGGAAAATCCATAAACAAAAATTATTATGTTTTTCAATTAGAAATGGTCATTTGTTTAGATATGAAAAACAATAGTAATACAATCAAAATTACATTAGAACAAATAATAATAACAATTAATATCTTTATAATATTTAATGAGTTTAACTTTACATTCCAAGATTTCTATATTTAAAAACATAAATGTAATTTAATCTGAGTAATTTTGATAAAGTAATATGTCAAATGTAATTTTTAATGCATGCAATAAAAACCTTATCTCTTATAAGTGTGTGGTATGGACTGTACATACCATAACTATGCTCGCAGTTTGGAATAACATAAAACACGCAATATTAAATATATCATCAATCAAAAGATCTAATTTCCAGTTGTCATGAATTTAGTACAAGTAAAACTATAAAAAAAAGATGTTTGATGAAAATTATTCTATTTACAAATTTAATTTAAAATTAAAATATTTATAAGGATTATGTCAGTTTAAAATTATTTTTTTTAGTATTATTAAAAATTTATCAAGACTTAAAAGAAAGAATAAAGCTTTTGTTTGGATTAAGTTTAAAATTATGATTCTGATTTTTAATTCCGAAATATGTATTACTTTTTTTAATAAGTGAATTGGGATATAAAAATCAGACTCTAACTTCAATTATCTGAAGGTAGAAATATATTAGAACTTCTGAAAGAAATGGGTCGCAGCATTGAAAGTCTAAAAATCAGAAAATAGTATAAAAAATATAAGAATTTAACCGCTTAGTAATTAAAACAAACTCTATCAAACACTTGAACAACCGATCTTTTATAATTTAAACTCAAACAATCCCGTATTATTTGTTCGACCTATACTGCTCCAGTGTGAGGTGCCTAATGAACAGTAGTTCATTATCATACAACTCAAAAATAAATAATATAATATAAAAGCATGCCACACTGTGCATCGAAAAACTTCATTCCATTGTTAATTACAAAAGAGGAAACGAAGATGAATTGTGGTGTTGGGGCAAACAAAAAAATCCGTTAAAGGGTTTCACAGCGCAACACCTGTTCCTTTGGTCGCACTTGATTTTAATTAAATAAGAACACTTGGCGCTCGACTGCTCTAAACTTTGATACGCGAATCGGAAACAAAAAGCTCTTCTTTATTTCCAAGGCAGTAATCAGCCACTTTGCAGCACTTCCTGGCCAACTTTTGAACATCTATACTCCATTTAATGGCCCTTCAAAATGCAACAGTTTACTTGGCCAAGTTATTGAACCACTTGTTTTCATGTTCCCATCCCCAAATTGGCAATTTGCCAAAACTACTACTACAAATGAATAGTCATGCTTCCCTTCTCCTCACCCTCCCCCCAAATGATTATTACAGTTGAAACGAATCACCCGAAAATTACCCCAAAGGATTTCATTTATCTAGTCATTTCCATCGATTATTATTAACACGCATGAATGAGTTTCAGTAATTAGTACCGATGACTCTAAAATTAGAACATACGTATAATATTTCGAGACCGTGAGAACTTTCGGTCATTAGGCCAACATTGCTGAATTAAAACAGATACTTTATGAATATTTTAGAATAATAAGTTAATTTTCTGATAATTGTTGGCTCTTTTTGGTGTTTTTAAGTTGAATTCACACCCTTAAAGCACAAGGGAAGAACGCCATTTGTATTGAACACAAATTGAACAAAAGTGGCCGTGCATATAAAATAAAACTTTGCCAAGCTTTGATCATAGTTAATTTTGTTAGCCAAGTCTAAAAGTTGAACTCTGGAGACAATAGCAACCCAATTTACTGAAAAGTACGTGAGCAAATTTACTAATATGACAATGTTAACCAAAACTTTTCCATTTCCCATGACACTCACTCGCTCGTATCCAAAAACTTATTTTTTCGGAGTGAATAGTGAAAACGGTCAAATTATGTAGGTGGAAACTCAGTTCAAGTACGAATGTAGAGTGTGCCAAAGTTATATTTAGTTTATTTTCTGTTTAGACTAGAATTGATGAAAATAATAGTTATCTAGCCAACAAGGTCATTAAGCGATATACTCATAATATTAAATTAGTCAGCTAAAGATGGTGTTAAAAATTTGTCATTAACCGTGTTATATACGAAACAAAAACTGTTTTATTTCTTGACAAAATTCTTGCCTTATATAATATATTTTTTTCAAATTTTGATACAAAAAATTATGGTTTTCGTTACTTTAAAACTTCAACAAAAATTAAGTATTTTTCAGCAAAACTGACATTAGAAATACTATATGAAAAATAAATTTCTCACAATTTAATTTCTTTTTATCTGCTTCTTTTTATCCATTTACGTATAAGTTCCACTATTAATCGCAAAAATAATATTTCTAAGATTTCCATCAATCCTTTTTATGAAATTACTACGTTAAGTATACACTCCATTTCACTTGTTTAAGGACGCTGTTTTCGATTTATATTTTAATTAATATCTCAAATTCTGTCAATCTAATGACAAACTTGTATATTTTAATCAATTGTAATGACAAATATAGTTATTTATGAATTTATTTAAAAACACCCTTCAAATATTACAAAACTAGACTAAAAGTAATAAAAACAGGTTAGTTTCTTTATTTTAAATGATAACAGGTTATATTATTGTTAAATTATATGGTAAAAGTTGTAAAATTTCAGGGTCTTGGTCAAATGAATAATTGAACCAATTAAATTATTTCAAAATCTCAAACAAAAAACGATATAAATCATAAACTATTGCACCTATCTTCACTAAATTTGAGATATGGATCAATTATTATGTGTGTTATAATTATTAACAGCGAAGTTTGTAGAAAAAATATAAACGATAAATGACTAAAATATATCAAATAAGATGTAAACAACTAAATCATTTGATAAAAATAACCAAAAACGGGGTTTAATGGCTCCAATAAACTAAAACAACTAGCGTCCTTAAACAAGTGAAATGGAAAATTTACAAGAAAAAACACGCACATTTAAGTTTGTCGCCTCTTTTTATTACCTGTTATAAACCAAGACCCTTGTTTTATGGCCTAGACGGTGGTCAATGAATTCATCTTCGTTGTTGCAAAAAAGATTTGCCATTAGATTGACACAATTTGAGATATTAATTAAAATATAAATCGAAAACAGCGTCCTCAAACAAGTGAAATGGAGTGTATTTTATTTAAATTTGGAAAGACAACATTGGGCAATTTCAATAGCAAACTTATATAGAATTTACAGAAGTGAAAAAATCATTTAAGCATTTTAAATATTTTTAAACATAATATTATTTAATAATATATTTTATGCTACAAATTGATATTCTTTTTTGAATATTGTGTAGATTTATTTTAAAATGCATAAAATTTTGTAAAAAAACGGTCGATATTTTTTATTATTAAATTTATTATTAAAAAATCGACCCTAGTGTTAAATAAGGTCCTATTTTATCGACCTAAACTATAATAATATAAAATGATGTATATTATATACTTTATATAGTAATAGGTGTACAAATAAGTTTCCTCGGTTTTACATTCATAGGAAACAAAGTCGCTCAACACAAAAGAAGTCATGCTATTTGTTGTTGTAATAACTGGACTAAGCGACTGTGGCCTGAAATTTCTGTGATGACGTAATCCCCGAAATGTCAAACTTTGTTTTCACTTGTGGGTAGTGAGGTAGATTCAAGAAAATTGTTTTAAATTGAGTGAGAAATGATTTTTAAAGTAATTAAGCTCATGAAATAAGTACCTAAGATAAAATTATGGTATGTTAAAATGATTAACGAAAGTTGTTTTTGTCAAAATGAGGAAATATTCACAAAAGTGTTAGGTTCTTTAAATTAAGAGTATAGCCAAGAAAATGAATATGTGCTGTGATAATTTTGGATCAGACTGACTTAAACGGACCCCACAACGTCCGCTTGACCTTAATCTTAATTAACCTTGGTGAGAAAGCTACTATTTAAGGCACAATGCCATTATAAGTTTTTAAGTTGTAGTGTAATCAAAAATATTTTACCACTCCTGAAAATGTCAGAGTTTGTGCCAAGTAAAGTGTTTTGAATTACTTTTCATGATTTTTATATGAGGAAAAGCAACTAAAATATGTCATATAATATATGTCTTGTAGTAAATGTCGATTTTGTACATAGAAGACAAGGAGTGCGTGGGACCGCCAAACAAGATACATCACAAATACAAGAAGAATTTGCAAAATCACTTGACGTTGCTCAGTAAACTTTTCCCGATCGTTTGAAAACTGTGAAAACGATCCGAATTCTGCTGTATGAATTGAAGTCGAGAGCAGTTTAACTCTATTTTATGTCCACAAGATGCACCACTTGTTAAAACATACCTCGAAACGAAACGGTTCAAGGGGAAATCCATTAATTTTTAAAAAGAAAAACCATGGAAACTTATTTATACACCCAATATATTGTACATAACCTACTCGTATAAGGTTTATAATTTAATTCAGACATTTGAAATGAAAATTTGATTTTTTATATGCCAAATCCACATATATTTTCAATAACAAAAACATAAATCAAAAAACATTATACCAAATTAATTTTGTACCTATCAAATGTTACAAATTATAATTCAACTGTATTTCGAATACAATTTCATTTGCATAGATTATATTAATTTATAAATTTATTTATATATTTTAATTTTTCTGATATACACAACACAAATATGACTGTGAGCTTTAATTTTCATAGGACTAAATTTTATATGGTTTAAACTTTTATAATGCATAAATATATTCTTCATATCCAATTCCTTTTAATTTGCCAGTGTTCTAATTAAATACTTAAAAATAATCTTACCCTGTTTACCCTTTAATGAAAAGAAAACTTTAAGGTGGTTTCAAAAGCATATGCAATTCCCATGTTAATATTCATGTTCATTAAAGGAAGTACACATGAGGAGCGAGCTCATTTAAAATTGTTAACAATAAGAGTGAACATAGTGCTTTTGTGTATTATAGTCCAATAAACAATTCACTGAGACAAAACATTTGCTGTATCTAATGCATTTCCAAGAAAATGTGCGGAAAAGGAGAGGCTCTA
Source organism: Clogmia albipunctata (assembly GCA_001014945.1). Classification (NCBI taxonomy): domain Eukaryota; kingdom Metazoa; phylum Arthropoda; class Insecta; order Diptera; family Psychodidae; genus Clogmia; species Clogmia albipunctata. The sequence continues at coordinate 6,132 of JXOV01000527.1, read as the reverse complement.
GGGGAGGAATCAAGTTCATTTCTGAACCAGAAATAGAACCAAGGTAAACAAATCGATAATTTAATGATTTGGCCAACTTTGAATCGTTGTCACGAATCCAGACCACAAAAAAGGATCCATAAAACCTTAATAAAAGTGGGCATTTCTCTGCCTCTGACCGTTTTTTGCCAAACCGCAAATTAATTCGGGATAATAGCACTTAATTGTGTAAGATAATAACCAGTGTTTTTGCGTAACAGCTGCCGCACAAAACCGTATGTAACGCAGACATAATGTGTTATGTTTATGAGCTCAGCTGAAATAAGTCCAGATCATCACTCCACACACAGCATAATCATAAATATTAATGCAGCCCTTTTCCACACACACACCCACCGTCGTCTACCTGGTTCTTGTTGACTGTTAAATTTAATACGTGTTAATTACATCAAGGTTGAACCGTATGATGGTTTTATCCGAGAGATTTATCTCGACATTTCCTCCTGTCTTTTATTTAATTAAAGTGTTTATTACCGTTTTAATACTAATTTGGGGATTTTGTTTCTTTTATTTCTTTTTAGCTTAAAACAGGGATTACCCCTTTAACAAAGACAGTAGCGTAATTTAATGGAAGAATAATTGAAACTAAATTAAGAACAGAAACCTACAACATTTTCGAGTAAGCAAAGCCTTTAAAGCAATTTTTTTGTGTGGCTTTCTTAAAAATGGACTCATCATACGATACATATTTTATAAACAGAACTCGCCTCTAAAATTAAGGGTTGTCCTTAAAATTGAAACAAACTACTACACATTCAACTATATTTCAACAAAAGCTTAAATTAAATCTTTATATTATGGCACAAAAATTTCTTCTGTCAAAGTCGTTTTTATAAAACATAAGTTATTTAAATGATATATTAAAGCACTAGTGTTTTTTCTTTATTAATAAAATGTAATTACCGTGCAAATCGAATTGAATATTAAAGTTTTTTTATATATTGTAGTTGATACAAGCAACTCTTGAAATGAAAAAGGTGTAGTTTAAGTTTAAGTATATATAAATAAATTTTCCCTTACAATCCCTGTCAGAAACATGGGGAGTCTCAACATCAAGACTTTTCATGACTATTTATTTTCAGTTTATTATTAGTCAATTAATAGCACCTAGACCAGTTGTAAACGGATCCGGTCAATCCGCCCATTTTATTTCTTTTAAAGCGCCATTACTTTTAATAATTCGCTAGGAATATTATTTCGCAATGTTAATGATATGCACAAAATGGAAAAAGTTGTATCAAGTAAATAACAATTAAAGTTTTAAATTTTTCCTATGAATAAAATGTTTTCGAAGCTCATTATTTAGTTTTGTACTTAAAATTGTTATTATACTTATTTTATAAAATTTATCTCCTATAAATCTACTTAACTGTTCATTATAATAGATTAGGAATCACTCGAAATGTTCATGGAATTGATAAGCTGAAAAATTGGCAGAGTTTGTCTCCGTACCATTAATTTCTATTACTGAGCGAAACCGATCTGCAAACTATGGCTGCGAAATGCGAAAGGGATCACTGCATGAAACTGGATACTTTAAACGACTTTTAGTTGGTAAAACTCTACCCCCATACATACCATTATATAAAATAATCGACCTCATCGTCTCTGCCAATTTAAGTTCAGCATCAAGTGCTCAAAGCTTCTATGAGCACAGTTTCGAATTTAGCCTTTGTCTTTACTTATACCAAAAAATTATTGTATTTTTTGTCGACTTTTGTCATATTGTATTATCGTTGTAACGACTGGGGTAACGATAGTTCATTTAGGGCAATAAACAGTAAAAGACTCGTATTTCAAGCCAGTTGTTGAACATAACTATGTGTATCTGTGTGTTCGGGTGTTTGTTTCTCTGCACAAACGGAAGACACACAAAACGGAAAGTCGAGAAAATGGAACGCTTTCCATTTTAAATTAAATTCTATTATTTTAACGACAAACATTAAATATAGAGCGTGCAAAATCAACAGCATTCTAGTTCCTTCAATGCACAATGGTACAAGATTATCATGGAAATTAAATATTCATCCTTAGACCAAATTAAATTCAGTAATGAAATTTATAGCTTGTTACGGTTTATGTGCAAATTATGTATTTATTCGCAGATTTAAATGAGGAAAAGAGTGTGAAATGCATTCCACAGAGTTTTTTTTTAAATATTCGAGTTTAAAACGCATTTTATACCCGAGCCAGTCACCAATTTTTATAATCCTTTTCAAAATAGCCTAAAAACTGATTTTTTAAAACATATCTGACATAATTATGGCCGCATGGCACATACGTCCTACTAATATGAGAAGCCTGTTTTTCTAACTGTAAAGCGTGAAACATCACTCTAAAGGCGAGTGGCTCATCGAAATGTGTTTTCCGAAAATTGACTTTTGACCCTTGTAAAAAACAGCTATTCAAGGTGTATATTAAACACATTTTTTTACCTTTTTTACTTGACAAACAAATTATTAAAAAAAGGATTTTTTTTATATTTACTCCAATGTGCATCATCTTCAATATGCAAACGGAGAAGGAAAAAGGAATGAAGCCCCAGACCAGACCAGTAGTAATTACAACAACATTTCCAGTGACTAATGCTAACTTTCATCAATCAAAAACAATTTTTGCGTCTGGGCCCAGTCGCTTTTTACCGTTTTTTTCTGCGCTGTTTTCGGCCCCGAGGGCAGTAATGCAAATATTTGCTGCTGATGGGGACACACGTTATAAAGTGAAATGTTTGCCATGAGATGGTTTTTCTGGATGGTGTGTAATTTGGCCTCTGATGTCGATCGTTACGGCAGAAATTCGCAAATGCTCATTTTCCTCCCCCCTCGTCCCTACTCCTCTTCCTCCTCATCATAGTTCCAAATGGGATTTCTCTCATGTTTCCTTCTAATTGAAGGCATTAATATGCGGACAGAGCGCCATTGTCGAGAGGAAAAGAAAATCAAATTAGAATATCCACATTAATAATAAAAGGCGATAACGGCCAGGTAGGACAAAGTTTAAGCGATAATTTGCACTGCATTTCTTTTAATGGCTTCATTCTAGATTTCAATTAGGGGAATGATTTATGTAACTTTGAACTGAATACTTATCAGGTTATAGAAAATGAATGTAAAAATATACTACAAATGTGGTACTTTTATTTCTTTTTGCAATCAAATAATACTAAGCTTCAAACTTTTCTTCAATTGAGAGAATAAGAAAATTCCGCAAACCCCAAATAGTTTGGCGATTCACTATACAATTTGTTCAGAACAATATCAAGTGGGAATAACAAGATAATTATTAAAGTTGTATTAAACTTTGCAAATTGCTGAAATTGAAATCCGTAAAGTGTCCTCCCTATTTAGTGAATGCAAATTGGTGGTGATTTCAAATTAAATCCGGTGCGGGGAAACTAATTGAATTAATCAAACGCCCTTATTTATAGGCGTAATGACGTGGAAGGAATTCGCAACAAATTAGTGAATTTGTGTTTGGCTCCCGTTTGTTTCAACAACAGTATTCAATTTCGCTACGAAAATACAATATATACTGAAATTGCAAACACTGTTCCGCAATTAGGAGTCATAAAGTTAGTGAATCAGAGCCCGTGGATTGTGCACAGCGCTGCTTCCTGACCAATATAATGTAAGGATATTTCATCGAAAAGAAAATGGTCAAAATGTTTAAATGTTTGATTTATAATAAATTTTTTATCCATTACCCATACCGTTTATTGGAAATATATTTTTTATATGTTTAATTTATATTCTCTATTTTACTCAGGAATTTTTTATATTTACGAGTAAGAAATTTCACCGTATACGTTACACTTTCAGTCGCCGATTTTCTCGATCACATCGATCTGAAATCATAGCGGTTTCTGAAAAGGGGCTTTTATCAATAGTATTAAAAGTTCTGTGTGTGTTCGTGTAAATTAAATGTGCGGAGACAGTTTGATTGCTCTAGACGGCAAAATCCATTGGTTCAATTTTGCTTATTTATTTTTATCTTTTTTCGGAGATGATAATTTAATAAAATAAAAGCATGAATTATTAAACAAAAATTTAAATAACATAACAAAATTTTTAATTTTTCTCTTTAAAAAATTATTAGTAAACTAATAATTTCTATTTAAATAACTCTGTGGTCGAGTTAGTAGCGCACTTGACCTATTCCCAGGAGGTGCTGGGTTCGAGTCCCGATCATTGTCACCAGGTAACGCTTTTCCTAATAACCTTCTTTTCCTTTCTTTCTACTTTCGTTTACAATCCTGTATTTGAAAATTTCCTATCCAAATTCCTAATTTTCCTATCTCAAACTTTCCTCGTCGTGTTCTAACCCATCGAATGAACTGTTTGATTGTGGAAGAGAATGGAACACACCATCTCATAGAAAAATAGTACCCAAAAACCAGTTTTCGATGTGAAACAATATTGGACAATTGGCAATGAGCTAATCACTCATTCCAATTAAAATAATCATTAACGAAAAACAGACAAAGGTTACTTTGAAAGTGCCCTATGTCCCATTGTTGGGATGAAAAGGAAGGAAAAAAATTATTTCTATTTTGGGGATAAATTTGTTCGGTTATGCGGAAAAGTTTTTTTCTAGTAATTATATTACCTAACTATCGGATTATGAATTGTCTTACGTACTATATATTTAATTCTCAATGAAGAATTATTATTACAGGGAGAAAACACCCTCACAATTTCTTCACATGTTTTCTATAGTCCATAAATAGCTGCCTGCTATTCATAATAAATATCGTCATTACTTATTCTGTTCTAAAGTATCCAGACCTATACTGCCCTAGTGTGGGGTGTTAATTGGCGAGTCTAATAAACATTCTTATCCTTTCGTACCCTTAACCTTAACCTTCATATATATGAAATTTAGTCCTCAAATCCCCGAACAGGTTCTGCGCCCAATATTAAAAAAATTTCAAAATATATTAAATATGTATTGAAGAACTTATCATTCGATGAAAGTTATTTCGAATATATAGTCAATTTCTGGCGATACAGATGATGCAAAACAGTAATTACCCATTATTGATCGAAGGCGCAGATCGTTCTAGCTATCTAAATAAACTGCCAAGTGGCAAACAAAACTTCCATTTCGCATTCAATTGGCAATCCTTTGGGCGAGGTGGCGTTGCCATTGTTGACTGCTCTCCGATAAGTGTCCTCGTTATTGCCGAGAAGCCCATCATCATCAACAAAACACCTCCCGCTGCCGCCACTGGCTCCAAGTTGCGAATATTGTGCCCCGAAATAGGCAATAAAGGCTCTGAAACACATACCCCATCGGCAGAATTGCCAAAGATAGATACTTCCGAAACGGAAGCCCTCCAAATATTCAATTTAAAAGGCGCATTCAAAAATGATGGCCCATAGCCCAGCAATTTGTACATCAATGTATTTTATTGGGTAAGGTGAAAAGTTCTTGAAAGTTCATCCACTTCTGCAGATCTGTAAATGTTGGCGTGAAAATAGCAATTATTCGATTTGAAGATAAAAAGTTTGATAAGTCAACAAATTAATAATAAATTTCAGTGTTTATCATTTTCTTTTAAAATATTGTAAAGATTAGTTAAATCAAATAACCTTAATATAACTAAAAAATAAAAATTATACAATATTTGTATAAAATAAACTAAATGGAAAACAAATAATAAAACTCTCGTTTCGTTATGTGCTGGGCACACCGAAAAGTCATAAAATTTACTGCTTGGGGACGATCCGCCTCCTTTTTAAAAATCCAATTTCCCAATTAACTGTTATGATTAGATAATTTCCAAACTTAAAATAGCGCAATTATTAAAGGCGCAATGACGATTTGAAATTCGAGAGGGAATCAGCATGTACCGTTAATTTTTAGGACTTTTGGAGATAAGAAAAAATAAGGTGTCCAATAAGATTTTGACAGATGGAAATGACACAAACCAATTTTTAAAAAAAATTGATTTATTTGGGTGCTCCA
>JXOV01000524.1:10854-24342 GCA_001014945.1 Clogmia albipunctata | reverse complement strand
ACGGTAAATATTAAAATTTTAAAAAAAGGAAACGTTAATTAATTTGAAGCAAAATCACGGTCCTATGGCATAGCCGAGACCAATATTTTGTGAAGCTTAAGGGGCAACAAGTGCGTCCAAATTTTGACTTTGAGACAAATTTGATGGATAGTTTTTGACAATTTTTTTTCACTAGTGAAATAAAAATTCTAAATTATCACTGAGTGTCATAAAATGAAACATTACGAAACTCAAATGGTTATCGAAATGCGTATGTTTCGATACGTGATTGCAAAAAGGATATTCTATTAAATATTTAGGTTTTTTTATACTGTATATAAGAAAATCAATAATTTCATATTTCGATTATATGGAAAAATTATTAAAATTTATAAACTGAATTATTTTTATAAAATGATAATTTTATTTTTTGTCTTATTTTAAGGCGCTATAATAAGTTTCATTCTTGGCTTAAACATTAGATTGAATGGAAGTTCAAATGAATATTATTAATGAATTTTGATATTTTTTTCTGTTTTATGGCTATGCTAAATTCTGACAACTATTTAACATATATCTAACAAGAGACAACTTTCTTTGTTCAGATCCATTCTGCCCTAGTGTGCGGTACTGAATTGCAGAATAAAAGAGTTGATTACTTTGTCCTATCCCAATGCAATCCTTCTCAAGATTGTTTAAAGGAATCATTATATTGAAATACTTTATTGATAACAACGATTTAGTTAGCGTAAGAAATTGTGATAGCTAGGGAAAGCCAGGGCAACATATAAGGTGAAGTGCATCATTACAATTATCTTATTCTTAACAGCTATAATTCCAGAGCGGGTTCTGCACCAAACCTACCAATATACTAATTATGCTAAATTGGTATTAATTGCAATTAAAAAACTTAAATAATGATAAAACCACTGTGCACCTGGGTCCACCTGTACTTTCAGTAATGGCTCTTCGCGTGTGCTCATGTCGAAATCTGCATTTAAGCGATAACCAAACACAACTTGGCTTTTAGTATTGTCATTGTCACCAAGAAGGGGAGACATGGACGGATTATAAGTGAGCAGCCTCAAGAAAAATGGCATAGCGATAGGGCTCGGGACGGGATGGCTTCAAATATCATTAACAATCTGCCCAGGAGAGAATTGTTTGTGTTGTTGTTGCAGAAATGCAGAAATACTGTGATTGCGAAACCAATGCGAAATAATAAATTGATGCCGGAGCAGAGTGTTAATATCTGTCACTCGGCAGAAACACGACTTGTCTCTTGGTCACGACCTGTGACAATATTAATTAAAAATATATCATGTTCTCTTTCTCTTTGCCATGTCCAGGAATTTAATCGCACAAGAATGAAAAACTGCCTCACCATTATAGTTCCGGCACTTCTTTGTCGTTCGATGTGTTTTTCTTTTCTTTTTCTTTCTTCGCGGGTCAGAACAAGAAATTTAATCGATCCCAAAACTGGGGCATTTTCATCATAAAATAGCATAATGGCACATTGGCAAAACCCATTTTTGATACAAATCTTATATCTTTGCAATCGATTCCACTGCAGATCCAGCATTGTTTTGTCGTTTAGTGCAAATCGTGACTCAGAGTCATGACTTTATCTCTTCAATTTGCACATTGGTGTTGTGCCCATTGCACCGCCGTCGCTCATAATAAATGAAATCTTGCCAGGAAGGAGACAGGAAGTCACAATGTCATAACACCTTACTCCATATTTCATAAAGACCACACACTGACTCGCTGTGTTGCTTATAAGGAATAGTATAACGGCTAAAGTGAAATCAAGAATAAAATTTCAAAATCATTTTAAATTAAAAATCAGACATACTAATCTCAAGAAACTATAACTTTTCACAGATTTCACACAGATGAATCATGTAGTGCGAATACTTTCAATATCCATTCTTTCAAGTTCTTTTTTGAAAAAACATCTTCAAGTTTTTATCTTCCAAATCATTATCCATTTGCAAACTTTTACGAGGACAAGTCAATAAGTTTTCAGCAATAGGTATAGAGACAATGTTTTTTTATTATTTATTTTTCAACATTTTCGCCAAAAAGCTCAATATATTTACTAGAGGCTATAAGCTCTTCTATCGTTTTACATTGTAGTTCAGCTTAAGACTTTTTAAAAATTATATGCTGAAAATAGTCTTAAAGCATCGTGTCTAGAGAACATAGAAGATGGATCATCGTTTAGTAGTCTAATTTGACCATGTTGGCTTTCGTAACGGAAGAGGTAGGAATAAACAGTTTTTTTCAGATTTGTTCTCTAATTATCCATAAATTCGGTCCAAAATTTCAATACAGTAAAGCCTAGGTGTTACACTGCGAATCAATAATTTTATCCATCTCCTAATCGGACGAATAGCCTGTATTTTTCTATTTGGGAGCACATTAGAGAATTGCAATCTACTATTAGACTGTTCAAGCACTTTAGTAGGCATTACCGGACTCATCGTTGGTCATCAATCCCAAACTAATCCGTCAAATATAGGTATTAATTAATCTCACTGTGGGTTTGTTGCAAAAGTGAGAAATCGCGGCAAGCTTACTGTGAATAGATGTCTCATTTCCAATACGTAACCAGGATAAGAACTATTTAGTGTCTTTAGTTACTCTTTAACTCAGCTATCTGGACCACTTTTAATCTGAGAGTCCCTCAAAATCAGAGGTCGAATCACCGATCGATATTGCTCTTTCATTATTTTTTAAAACGCTGCCAAAAGGCTCAATTTCAGTCTTAATTTGGCTAAAATTTATTGACCTTCCTTCGTATTAATATCAAACTTTGATAATGTTAAACTAAATTTATACGTTTGTTTTCAATACAATACAATACAATAATCTTTATGTTCAGTATGCATCTCATATGAATTTTTCTTAAATTAAATCATTTAAAACAAAATGTTAATATTATATTTGAATAAAAGTAATTTTATATAAAATATCTTTAGTTATAGTTAATATACTTGCATTAGATCTTTTAAAGCTGTCAAATATTAAACCTTATTTTAACCATCCAAATCACAAGAAATTCTCATAAAAAATCATACAAATTGAGCAATAACAACAGAGGTGCTCTTTGGTGTACAAATTTCATTAAAATTTAAGGCTCAATTACAAGTGACTAAATAAATCCCACTTACAGGATATATTCCAAATGCTAAACAATGGAATTTAATAGCATAATTTATGATTGGAATATTTAATGTGGAATTTGCGATATATATTCCCAATAAATATCCCGAGTTTTACCTTTGGCATGGGATTTGCTCAATTATAATAAATGAAATTCAGTGCTGATAAAACTAAACCAGCTCGAGCACAATGTTGGGCAAAAGATTATAGGGAATCGAATCGATTAATTTTGGCCATACAATATTAATAGTTTACCTGTGCCAGTCCGTCCAATTTAATCCCCAATGAGTGGAGAGTGGGATTCTAAGCGATTATTTTGGCAGAAGAGGGCATCACAATTCCAATCTGGACCAAAGCATAGAATAATTCTCCAGCCGCCATTCGTTATTTATATTTGCTCATATTGCCCTCAACTCCCCAAACACAGATCCATTCGTTTGGCAATAAATTCGCCAATTTACTTTATTATTCCAAACTACCTGTACGTCATTTTAGTTTACCGCATTTCTTCCAGGCAAAGTGTCGTCGTCGTGTTCGGTATCTCTTCTTATTAGGGTTGGCAATCGTTAAAAAATAATTTTAATAAGCAAAAATATTCAAAAAAATTCCCTTTCAATTCCTAAAAGAAACATGTGAAGTGACAACCTCTACTAACGGGTTTGGACTTTTCGTTGTCTATAATTTTAGTATACACTGTCAAGAGAAGACATACAATCCCCGGCCGGACAACCCATGAGCCGAAAACCCCAAACCTATCCTGTAACTAACCAATTGAAACCCAGACTAATGAGCGACTCTTACAACACCCTACCAAACCTCGATCCAGAATATTTCCATTAGAGGACGAATGAGGGAGAGAGGCCACGATAGGGAGGTTAATAATCGACGAATTATAGAGAAACTCCTCCGAGTGTGGCTCTTAACATAACATAACATAACATAACATAACATAACATAACATAACATATTTTTTGCATAATATACTAATAGCACCTAACACTAGTTGCAAAAGGATCCAGTCAATCTAAACCGCCTAGGATACGATCTGATGTAATCCGAATATTTTATTCTGTTTATTGTTTCAATCAATAATTTTGTGAATTTTATTTCTTGAAAGGTTTTGACTGATATTGTAAAAAAGACACCGTAGACTGCAAAATGAATGGGTTTAGAACTGATAGTGGTGTATGTTATCTTCCGATAACGAAGATCTTTTACAAGTCATAATCATTGATGGTAATCACATGACCACAAATGATTTATGAACCTGATATTCAATTCCGAATTGTAAAAAATTGGCTTATGATTATATGAGGGTATTTACAGAACGAGAAAGAAAATATTTTTTTACGAAAGGCACATTCTATATGACACATAATACTGTTCAACCCTATCGTCTACGAAATTTTGTGAATTTTTTATAATTTTGTTGAATTCCCACCTTTATACTTATAATTTATAATTTCAAAGACCAGAGTGACATATCCAGGGTTCTGAAACTAAGAATATCCAACGCCTGTGTTAAGTCCGTCCTCGTGGCAGTGAAACCTGGTTAACGAAGCAACAAGAATATAAAAAACCAAATTTTCATAAACAAGTGCCTCCATATCACATGTCGAATCTTCTGTCAAGATTTAAGATTTGGAATGAAGACCTCTGGAGTTTATGCAAATCAAACGCAGAACGTGGCGATTCATTGGCAACCAGGCACTGGATTGGTCGGCTTAGAGCCAACTTAAGGTGGGCAAGCCAAAGTAGACCCGGAGACGTTCGTTGCAGCAGGATCTGGGCGGAAGAGGATGGAGAGAAATGGCCCAGAACAGGGTGTTTGAAGACGCCATAAAAAAACTTCATTTTGTACAAATCATATATTATTTTTCAGAAAATAATTTTTTTATTTTAATTCATTTGAAGTAATCTGGATGGCGACTCTATTTCCCATAATAAAATGTTTCGGACTATTTCACATCATCAAAGTGGTCTGGTCACCTGGTTATAAAGTGAATTGCTACAATGAAGACAACGACAGCATGTCATTCAATTTATCGGCTGCTTTTACCTCATCGTCGTCGACGTCGTTGTTCATCGGCAGGAAAGAACGCGGAGAGCTGCGTCTCAATAAAACTTCCGTTGCTGATAATGACAAACCGAATGTCGTGCAATAAAATATATATGTAGCTCATTTATGCTGATTTGAACCCCATTTATGATTTTATTATGGCCTCGACTTGCAACTTTGTTGTTATGAAATATTTAAAGCATTCGTCAAGCCAGGGGCAGATTCTTCGCCTTCTTCTTCTTCATCGTTTTCTCATCTCAATGCCAAGCGACCGTGACATTGTCTATTTGGAATCACGGATCTCGCATAATTAGAATTTCAATTTGGAAATGTAAACAGCCCGGATGGAAATTTGACAATTGTAAACGGTTGCTGGAAATTAGAAGGGTTGAGGATCAAAGGGCGGTTCTGTTTATTTGTTTAGGAGAATTATTTGGGTCAGTCAGTCACCAAAAGTAAATTGAATCCTATTTGAACCTGATTTCCAGTATTTACTTAAAATTAATTATTGAAAATAAAATCTACATTAGCGGTAAATATTGATCAATTTTTAATAAATACCTCCTAATTTATCTTCCATCTTAAGGACTCATCTTCGGATTCCAATTGTATCATTAATTCCTCATTTTAACCAATAACAAATATTTGCAAAATTATTTTATATTGACAATGTTTGACAATATTGATATTCTTGACTAATTATTTTAAAATCATAATTTTATTTTAATAAAATAGAAAAAATTTAAACTGGATCTACTTCCAATTGAAAAGACTAGCGAATGACCAAAACCGCCAATTCCTCCTGGACTATGAAAACGAATTAAAGTTTTGCCAAAGGAGCTTTAAAATTGTTAAACTGTTAATAATTGATAAAGCTTTGTCCAACGAAATTCCATTTTGAAACCAATTGCAAAAAGAGAAACGCCTGCAGAAGATTGCAATTTAAAAATTAATGGTGTGTGACTTGTCGAAGAGAATTGAATAAATATTAGATTAGACACAGGTAAGGGCTATTTAGTTGCAAATTGGTATTCAGTTGTAAATTTGATTAAAATTCAATCCAATTTTCACTATAGCTAATATTAAATATTTATAAGAATTTTAAAGGACTTCTGATAAGAAGAAAGTTTAACATAAAATTAACTATTTATATTACTTTAAAATAAATTAGAAGATTCAATTTCTTCTTAAAATTTATATTTAACATGAAGTAATTAATTAATGCTGGTTAATGAATTTGGGTTTTGTTTCCATATTGAATTGGAATTGATAATATTTTCGCCATGAGGGACAAAAATCAAGAGCAAAAATCCTAAAAGCGTAAATAAAAAAGGACATTCCACCTGACTTTATGACTATAAATCGTAGAAACCCCAATTCAATAATCCATGATTGGCGATTATGGCACTTGAGTACATTGCTATTCGTTGGAAATTCCGCTGTGCCGTCCTTATGAATAATAGATGGAACACGACACATATCCGGCCCGAGTCCCTCCGGTAACCCACTGCCGCCTAAGCACTTTCAAATCACCCCAGTTGTCCCGTAAAGCACAGAGACGTGGCATTTAAAAATTCATTCCCAGACCATTTCAAATCGTGTCATGGTTTGTCCTGACTCCTCATCCACTCGAATCCAAAGACAACATAAGAAACACTCTGTTTCAATCATTTGAATTCAGTTTTTCAAAATCATTGAATTTAACTGTTTAAGTCATCTAGTTTCTGTACAAATTGCTTGATATAGTAAAAATTTTTTTGGGGTTTTCCACATATTCTTCAAAATTTCAATCTAGTAATAGAAATATTTATTACCCAAATAAAAAATTCTCAACAAATTATGAAAAAGACAACGTTAACAGCTATTTATATAACAAGGTCGATAATGTAAGGCATTATTGATCACAAGGATTGTTTTAAGCCAAGAGCGTAACGAGTGCCTTAAAAAAGGCCCGAATGTTTAATAATGCTTATCGACCGTGTTTTATACAAAATTTTATGCAAAATTCTTCGAGCTTCTGTAAAAATATATTTTGTTCTATTCCACACACTATACCTTTGTTGCCAGTAAAATATATCGTTCGTAAAAGTCCGAATACGACAGAGCATATTGTATATGAATAAATTCAAATAAACCAACGTATCGGTATCTAATTTTGTTAAAATTAATTTCATTGCACCGATCACTGAATTTAGAGAAACTTTATTGGTAATTCGCTTTGGATTTCTCCAAGTTTTAATGTTTGGATTATAGTTTTCAATGATGTTTATGTTTCTATTTCATAACAAAATGTTGATTTAGAACAAAATTTTTAAATATAGAAACTCATATTTAATCAGATGAATATAAATTTCCCCTATCAATTCTTTTAAGGAACATGGGCAGTCTAAATCTCAACCAATGGGCTAAGACTTTTTATGACTATTTGTTTTAGAAAACAGTCACCTAATAGCAACTAGACCAGTTGAAACAGGACCCATGACCAGCATAGGAATCGAAATCCGATTTAATTAAAACAGTACATCCATTTTAATACATTTGAATATCTACCAGTTAGATAAATAAATAACCAAAGTATCACAGATTAAATTTTAAGAAGTGACTGCATTCAAAAGTTTACCACAGGATGTATGTATAATGGGGAAAAGGCTAATGGCCACAATAACAGTTTTGGCAATTGAAATCGCTCACCCACATGCGGTAAAATGTTAACGGTTAACCGCATTCGCTCTTTAAATGCCCCCAGAATTGGGCAATAATATCTAATATCAAATCTAAATCATGTTAAAATTTTCTTAACATGTCATAGAATTCCAGTTTCATACATCTGCCGTGACACTGCCACCCTATGTGAAAAGAGTAGGCGTATCAAACAGTACCATGCATATTAAATTTTATAGACCACATCTATTAACAGTACTTTAAAACAGATTAGAATTTTTTAAATTTCGTACTCCTACTTAAAAATTCAAGTTTAAAATTAATACTTTTTATATTATGTATTATTTTTTTATCCTTAATTTAAGACACCAAAATATGATTTTTCATTTTGCGAATATTCATATTTTGTAGAATTGATAATATAATAATACAAGCATGTATGAATGTATGTAAGAATGGATCAAACAACCCATCAAGAGTTATAGTCGTCACTTATATGTTTAAATACATACGATTGATTACCTTTCCTTACTCACCTTTTTTTATTAACGATTGAATCGATACATATGTAAAAGACCCATCGTTCGGCAACTGCTCACGAGGGCTGTAAAGATCAAACACAGCATAAGGAAGGGTTAGATTTGTTAGAGCAAATTAATAAGGTTAAATATAATTTATAATTTAGATAGTGTTAGTGTATTTTTAAATAATTTTTTAGACTTTTAAATAAAAACTAGACTGTAGATTTAATTTAATTTTTAATAATTATTAATCATAAGTGTTTTAGTATCGATTTTTATCAGCTCTAACGTAAAATTTTCCCTTTCAATTCCTGTAAGGAACAGGGGGGGTCGCAACCTCAACCAACGGGTTTTGCGACATTTCGGTGACTATTTGTTTTCAGTGTATTATTAGTCAATTAATAGCACCTAGACCAGTTTGAAGAAGGACCCAGTCAATCCTATCCGCCCAGGGATCGAACCCTTGACTCCGAAGAGGCAGCCGGATGCGTTAACACATCGGCCACGAGACAGATATCAGCTCTAACGTAATAAGTTTATTTTTATTATTCTTGATGATACGTCAGAAGCTTACTTGAATTTATAATATTATGAATCCACTAAAAATGCTTATAAATATTTGAATTATTTTAGTTTCTCTATTTTATATATTTGGTAGGTAAATTATAAACAAACCCTATAAATCCCTATTAAATGGACAAATTTTGAATTTGCTTGTAATGAATGCTAATATTAATACGCATATAGAATTGTTTTATATCACTTTAAGTCAAATAAATTTGTATTCGATGCCTTACTATCTCTATTTTTTAAATTCCTATAATGAACCTCAGCCAATGGATTTTGATTTTTCGCTGACTATTTGTTTTCAATGTATTATTAATCAGTTAATAGCACCTGGACTGGTTGACAGCGGATCCAGTTAATCCGACCTGTCCGAGGAGGCAGTCTAGTTACCACTAGACTATTAGATGGATGCGACAAGGACTTCAATACAAATTTTAGAATAACCAGGTACCCTTGAATAATAGATCTCAACCACTCTTTCATATCGATTGAGGATCTTGTGTGCCTGGTATTTGAAAGAGAAAATGAGATATTAAAATCAAATTATTTTCTATAAACCAATGATATATCAAATTGTCCATTATGTAAACTAACACATTGACCTCATTGGAAATTTTGAAAAATAGTATTAGTTTTTGTTCCGTATGCATGTATTAAAACAAAGATTCAAAAATATATTAAATAAATTTATATAAAATCGTAAAATTTAATACACAATTATTTATATTATATGCATTCGAAAGTTATCAGTAAAGTTTATTTAATGTTTCTTTCAGATTTATATAATATAATGCATACATTTTACATTCTGGTAATTTTCAGAGAAAACGCAATGGACACGAAATGAATTCTGTGTAATGTCTTTCTAACATGTACTGAATTTGAAATCATGTTACGAGTATTCAAAAGTATCACATCTCGTATAAATTATCACACTAATTAATTTAATCTTGATAGTAATTTCAATGTGATGAATTGGGAGCATCAGATTGTATATTGAAATCAAGATTATAGGGTTCCAGTGGGGTGGACACATGAAGAGAAAGGTTAAAGTACAGCTACTTAATTTCTAGCCAAAAACCTGAAGCTGTTTCAAAAACCTGATATTATCTTCAATTTGTTTTATTTTAAAAGGGTTTTCATAACAACAAATAAATGGAATTATTTTAACAAATTCATTTAATATGACGTTCATGCATGGAGCTCCACATCCCGCATCCTATCAAAACAAAGTTCACAAACCACATCCTTGGAGACGAGCACAATTTCAATTACCCTTTTGCTGAATTTGATTAAAAATATGGAAAATATTTCACAAACGACAACACTCTTTCCAATTTCGCCAACGTCGTCGTCCCCGTCCCGTAACCCTGGTAACAAGTAAGTATTCAAATTTCTGCCCGCCCTGGGTTTGGGATTACTTTATCATTTCCTCCATTAAAAAATAAATCGTTAAAATTCAATTTAACACATTAATCAATTAATTACACGAAAATACTCGTGGTCAATGAATAAACAACATATAATCGATTATTCATCTGATAGTAATTATTCAATTATCGTGTTCAGTGCGTTAAAGTGAAATTGATATTTATGCAATATACATAAATCTTTTGCAACATCCTCTTTACGTCTTCATATTCTCTCGCTCTCTCATCCTGGGCTGGATATTTTCGCAAGCCGCGGGCTATATTAAAATTCATATGTAAAATTCGCACTTCATAATTGTAATTATTTTGACAGCATGTAATTATTTTGTAATATTTTGCAATATTTACAATGTTTCTTATCTCACTCACTCATTTTTTTTCGTTCTTTTTGTTTTGACAGTAAATTTACATGAATTTGGATAATTATTTGCTCAAATTCATGTTCTATTTTAATGACAAACAAGGGGATTATTAAAGACAGTTCTCTATCCATCAGATATCATCTTTGCTCTTTTTTCGGGCTCGGGAATTAATTGCCGTGTTCAAATGGTTCACGGTGTCCAGCTGAGATACCCCTCAAAATACCATTTGATTGGCGTCGTCGTCACTCTTTGGACGTCCGTCGTCGTGGGCAATAAAACTGGACACGATAATTATGGCGATTAATTGCTCGAAATTGGGGCTGTTTCGCCCAAATTATCGGCATATGGTTGCTGGACGCACTCTGTAATTTCACGGGTTTGTCGTGGAATCAGATGGACGAGACCATTATATTAGGGTTGGTATCAAGTTTAAACGATTAAAGTGTATATTTATTTTTTAAATAATTTCTTGTATAAAACTCAAAAGAACCTACATAACTACATAGTCCGAAACGATAAAAAGAGGGTTTTAATTTTAAAATACTTCTTCTTTAATAGAACATCTCGTTGAATTTCAAAACATAATTTAAAAAAATAATTAAAAAACATGGAAAATATTACTAAATATTTCATTGTTAAACAATAAAATATCGTCATGAAGAAGAAACAAAATAAAATTTCATACAAATCAGTCAAAACCCCATTTCATCCTTTCGTCTTTCCGTCCATTATTTTTAAAGGTGTTTAATAACTCTTCTTAATTAAATTAAAAAATTTACAAATTTAAAAGAGAAAACTTCTTCGACATCACGATAACGGTTACTAGTCTGGGGCTAACCAATCATTGTATATAGAGCCTATTAATTGCTAGGTTTTTGGCCACCGAAACAGAACACACATACTACGAAGAAGGCCATCTCCTTCACAACTTTCATCTGTATCCATTCATTGAGTAGCAGAAAATTACTAGTAGTATAGAAATAAGGAAATATTCGATTTATCTCTTCGATTCAATGCATTCCATCCAAGCCCTGAAAACCTGCTTGAGATCGAACGAATAGTATTGACGATACTAGTTATTCGACAGTTGAGGCCGCAGATATTACTTATTGTAACTGTATTTAAACGAATATTAATCACAAAATGTTGTTATCCGGAAAACTTCAATTCATGTCAAATATTCATTCAAAACAATCTTATAAAAACAATCTCAAATTGTATATCTAATATATACTCAAATTTTTATTTGCTTTTTAACAGGACATGACTAAAATGTCCTAATTTATTTAATTTATTTAATTTTAACTCAAACAATAGAGATTATTTTCTTTGTGTGTTTCAAACAAAGGAAGTAATTCAAGAGGTTAGTAACTCTAATTGCCAGAAGAAAAGCTTTTTGATTATCAGTGGCCAAAATCTAGGCAAATATTGAATTTTTCAGTCAAATTATCCTTAAATAAACCGTAAGAAATGCCGAAGATGCTTTTATTTAATTTTCGGTAGCAGATTACCCGCTCTGGCACAGTCACAGTTGAGTCCCTTGTGGGACGGATTAGCGCAATATTTACAGTTTAAAATAATTACAAGCAAGGGCAAAACCGCCTGGGGAATTCACGCTCTTTTAACTTTCTTCCTGGCTCCAGTCAAAACAAAAGGGGGGAGCGCGCAATGTCAAATTATTGTACAAAATTTAATAAAATATTCATCCATGAATAATTGAAAGGAAAACAGGGTTAAACAAATTGCCAGACGTCTTGATGATAAAATATTATCACATCTTTACCCCTTAATTAAACATAAAAAATTTAGAAGCTAAACTCTTCTCGTCTCGTCTCATCTCGTCCCTCCGTCGAAACGAAAAATGCCCAAGTGGAAGCTAAACTTTTTATTCCCAGCACTCCGTTTTTAAAATCATAAATGTCATTAAAATCATCAAGTTATGATTGCCAAGATAATTTCCAGAGGGCGGAAAAGTTTATCGATGCAAAATTTTCATTGTCCATTTCATTGGCATTTTTTCGATTTGCAAATCCTGATGACTCTCCAAACTTCGTAGACTGCTCTAATTATTCCTTTTTAAGCATATTCCTATTAATTGCCGAAATATTCTGCACAAATATGAAAATTCAATCATCTTTTGTAGTAGAAATCAAACATCACATATTTGTTTTAATTTCACTTTTATCTTCTTTTTTTTAAGTGGCATTATTTCGAAAATGATTTAACTAAAATAATATACAAAAATGTAATAAAAAAAAATTTTATAAAATTTTAAATTATTTTGTATCTTTGTAACTTGGTATTTTATTAGGACTGAATTAGACATTATTGTGCAGAAATTTATTTTCTAGTAATTAACAGCAAATATTGCTAAACTATCGAAAGATGAATTGTCTATCGTATTCTCTTGTTTTCTATAGTTCATAAATAGACGATTCATACTAACAATCCTCATTTCTAACATTGAGTATCTCCTCTACGGTGTCCAGACATATACTATTCTAGTGTGCAGGACTAGATAGCGGGTTTAATAAATACTTTTATCCTTTCCCATTCTAACCTATCACATTCTAAAGCTTCACAAAGGGGTCATTATATTGAAATACTTTATTGATAACAACAAGTTTGTTAAGGCCAGAAATTATGATAGGCGTTGAGAGCTAAGGCGATATATGAGGAGAAGCGTATGACTGTCCACTATACACCTGATGCTACGATATCGTGCATCGTTACAATGATCT
>JXOV01000520.1:0-15777 GCA_001014945.1 Clogmia albipunctata | reverse complement strand
CTCAGCGCCACACCGGTTCGAAAGGGTTAACGCGTTCCTCCAATCTGTTCGGTCCCTCGACGACTGTTGCTAACTCGGCTTTCCAATTTTTTTGGCGTCCTGGTCTACGCCATCTTTTCATCTGTTCTGCTATATTGGTCTCCCTGTCGTAGATGTTTGCGTCTCGAATCACTTTTTCCAAGACCAGGTTGAAGAGGACACACGCGAGTCCATCTCCTTGGCGTAGGCCATTTCTGACCGGGAAGAACCGTGAAAGTGATCCGGCCACCTTTACTTGCCTGCTAACATTGGTCATTGTCATTATTGTAAGATTAATCACTTATAAACTAATCAATAATAGGACAGAAATCTTAAATTTTCATAATCAAGGGATGTACCAAAGTAAGTTTCCTAGCATATACGGCACGGCATGCCTTAAGAATTCTAAACATGGCAAAATATATTTCTACAAAAATTTAAAGAATATTGTGTTAATTTATTTCTAAAAGCATAAAATTCTGTATTAAATAAAATCGATAAGCATTATTTAACACTCGGGCAAAATTTAAAACACTCGCTACGCTCGTGACTTTAAACAACCCTAGTGTTTAATAATACCTTATCTTAACGTTGTTGTAAAACATTTACGAAAATCAGCCACGAAGGATACACATTAAAAATCAAAAAGCACACAAGTTAATATAACATAACTGTTCTTTTTTATTTTTCAATAATTAAAGTTTTACTTTCTTAAAATTTCGTACTACATCGAATTTGTTTAGGTGGGACAAACAACTCAATAAGTACAAAATAACACTATCACAAAATTATTTGTTCCCTTTAATTTGATTTAATCAACTGAATTCGTAATTTAATTGAAATTAAATCATGAAACTGAGCACTTCTATACCAATATAATAGTTTAATCGAATTTCAAATAACAAACAATTAATTATTGTCCTTCATTAAAGGATTTGCAATTTAATTAACAGCTCAAAGATCCAAATAAATAAGGAGCTTTTAAATAAAAAATGAGCTACGTTTCTAGTTTTCGGAATGAATCAAAAGAGAGATATGTAATCAAATAATTCAAGATTATTTCACCAAATCCTTATTAATCTACGACAAATCCTATTTGCTAAAAGCATCTCTCTTTCTGATTATCACTAATTACTCTACAAAAGGAAATAGTTTGATTTTTTTTTATCTCTATCTGAGTTTATTTGAAGAAATATTTTTTATTTGGTTAGAATTGTTGGAAGAATCTAACTAAAAGGATACCACCAGAAATTCTATTATCAGTTTTTGCTCTGCACCATAATTTACGGATTTGCTTTCTTTGGTAAATCCTAATTCTATCTTTCAAACACCAAAATCGGTCCAACCCGAGGGAAAAGTCTCATATTTTATGCATTCAAAGGATTCCCCAAAATATTGTGGATACATTTTCTACACTTTTTTTTTTCTCTCTTTGGGACAGATTATCTGCTGAATTGGAGTGATTTATTTCGATTCAGTTTTTTGTTCTGTTCAATACATTCAGTTCTTATTCAATTTCGTTGACGCCTTTATTCCCACATGGTTGAATAACCTTTCAATTTTGATAATGATTTAAACGATCAGTTATAGAAAAAAGTTTTAATTCTACAAAAAAATATGCGAATAAAGGCTACAAATGCACCTTCGTAAAAGAAATTCATTAAATTTATAAGGTCGTCAGTTTTGAAGGACGTGGCTAGGTTTTGTTAGTGTGTGTGTTTTTTTTAAATAAGCCACTTGTTGGAGAACTCATGAACTACGTTTACTTGTGGTTAATCATAAAGGCCGCACCATGTATTTTTACAAAAACTCGAAGAATTTTATGTTAATTTGTTTAAAAATACATAAAATCTTGTATAAAACACGGTCGATAAGCATTATTAAACACTCGGACCTTCTTTAAGGCACTCGATACGCTCGTGGCTTAAAACAATCTTTATGTTTAATAATGACTTTAACATGTCGCGTCGGTGGCAGTATCGAGAAGGCAATTTCAAGATATTAAGATGAACACAGGAAACAATATTCTTTAACTGCACATTATTCCGGAAAATGTTTGTGTGAAAAGATTTAGTTTGTCAGATTTTACAGAACCAGTAAATAAGCTTACCAATATAAACCCCCATGAATTTAAAGCATTCTTGATAAATTGGTACAGATTACAAAGTGAAATGCATTTGTTCCTGAATATGAAAGAATATGTCTTTCCTAAGTTTGGTTATACAGCACGGATACACATTTTGGGATTGCTTATTGTAATGACTCGACACCTCAATCATATTAATGTGGAATTTCAAGGCAAAGTACCGTAAAATCCTTATTGTACGTATTGTTAAATTAAATTGATTTTTTAAAATATTAATCCCATAGAAATAAAGGTTCTCATAAGTATGTAATTATTATTATTATTATTTTTAACGCAAATTTGTGATTCTCATTGGTAATTCAATTTAGATTTTTTAAAATAAATTTATTATTTCAAGCACGAACTACAATTATTTGATTATGTTCGCTTTGATATTAATGTTATTTGCACATTCATTGACAATAGAAATGCATTGTCGTGAATTTAAATTGTTTACAATGGCATAAATGTAATCGAATAAACACTTATGAAAGGAGAATGATATTAGGACAATATTCTGCGATTGATCAATAGAATATATTAGGTGATGTAGTTGGTGATTTATTTGATTTAATGTCATATATAACTTTTCAGATTATATATGTATATACATACCACAGACCAGTTCTAAGTTTAACAATATAAAAACAATTAAATTATTCAATTTAAACAAAGTTGTGGCGGTTTAATTCAAAACTCTTCAACCGCCTTTTTTTCAAACCAAACAAACTTGTATATACAACAACAAAAGATAAACATAGAATGAAACATTCATTCTTCAGACTATAAGAAGAAGAAGAAGAAGTGGAATGATAAGTTGTATTTGTGAATGGAGTAGTATCTTTTTATTTCTATAGTACATTTCTCATGCCTGTTTCCATTTAGTTTTTCAAGCCGTGATGATTATTATGTTTCATTTAGAAAAGTTTCACTTTTTATTGAAGCATAAATAAATGAAAACCAGTACTTTTATATCAAAATTGGGAAAAGATATATTTTAAAGCAGCGAAGGCATAAAAATTTCATTGGATTGGTACCGATTATTAACATCTTCAAAAACTCAAAAAATTTATTTAAAAATGAATTAAATGGAAATAACACGGTTGATTAGCATTAAAACACTTATGTCG
The DNA here is from genome assembly GCA_001014945.1 of Clogmia albipunctata. Taxonomy (NCBI): domain Eukaryota; kingdom Metazoa; phylum Arthropoda; class Insecta; order Diptera; family Psychodidae; genus Clogmia; species Clogmia albipunctata. The sequence continues at coordinate 12,504 of JXOV01000520.1, read as the reverse complement.
TGACTTTAAAAAATCCTAGTTTTAATAATACCTTTTTGACCTAGTTATAAAATTAATATAAACAATTCAGGTTTATTAAAGATATGCAATGAAGAAATGCAATAATCGTTGAAAAAAAATGGTTGATTTCGTTTCAGACACTTAAAACGTCAATTTTTATGTCTGTTTCTTAAATACAATTTGGTATTGAGAAATTATTGTCCCTTTTAAAAAGAATGAGTTTTTTAAGTACGAACCAACAAAAACCCCAATTAAAGTTCTCAAATTTAAGAAAATAGCTTTATATACATATACCGTTTCCTAAAAAATTCCATAAATAATTTGGTTTATAGTTTTAGAATTAAACCGTGGAATGTTTTCTAAAACTTTCCGCGCTTCTGTTTCAATTTATAAAAATATTTTTAAAAAAATGTCTTGTTTTTCGATGTACCTGTTTCAAAACACAATAATTGTTTATTTTTCATGGCTAAACTCCCTAATTAAATGTCGAGTCTAATTTGGTAATAAGCACGTCGTCGCTCTAATTAAGTGATTCCAGAGACGAAGATTTTGGGTGAAATTCGGATTTAATTAGTTGTCGCCGAGGACAATAACAGTTTCTAAAAATAGGTCGAGATGCGAGTGGTTATGAGTTTAATTTTAATTCAAATTGGCTGGGCGAGAGTTTTGCACATTGTTGTCATGACGATGACCCTTCGAGTTGGAAGCATCCTTCAGAGAAGCCCATTTCAATTATTTTTGAAATTATTCCAAGGGATTATTAAGGGTTATAAGTAGTAAGTGCTTTACTTATCAGTAAGTAAATCTGTAATATAATCATAATCCCTTAAGATGATCCTTAAGTCAATAATAAAGGCATTTGATTATTATCGATTTGATGCAATTTTGATTACAACTTCCAAGTTATTAAATACAATGCGTTATAAATCTATGGGTTCATTTTTTAGGCAGTAATTATATTATTTGATAAAATTTCAGGAACTAAACTTAATTTATTTTTGATTAAATCTAAATTGATTACTTTTCTTAAAACTTATTTACTCAAAATTGTATAATTAACTAATTATTTGAAAGTCCTCTGGGTTATTTAATTTATTTTGTTCTTGATGATAATTAAGATAAATTACCGAAATTCGATTGGTCTATTAAAATGAATATTTTTCATCTGATTTAAATTTGATTGTATTTTCGATAGAAAAAATACTTTAAAATTAATACAATCCTACTTCAATAAACATTAGCAGGAATTCGGAATAACTAAAAGTGTAGTTTTTTGTAATTTTATTTTAAGCTTTACTTGAATACAACGTATATGAGAAAGAGCATTGATTTTTTGGAAATCCCAAAATCTGGTTTGAGATGAAATGGGAATTTAAACCGAAATTTGTTTAATGGTATTCATTTTATTGAGTCTTTCTACGGTTTTGACGTGGAATTGGAAATTATTTTGTTAATAATAAACTTTGAACAGGCATTTGAAATCTCTGATATTCCGATTCTCCAATTAAACGCGAAAAAAATGGTTAAATTAAACTCATTGTTAACAAATTGAGACAATTTATCAACCATATGATTCTCCGTCTGGAATATCATCCTTTTCATCCGTGGGCGTGTGGGTTTCGTCAAAAATGGCACTTATGCTGTTTCTCAAATACGCAATTCATTGTTTAATAAATTACATTTGGAAACAGTTTATTATTAGTGCTAAACCCTCTCGCAAAACAAGGTCTAAAAATAATGGAATTGTCCTGGAAATATTGGAATGTTGCTGGAATTCAAATTATATTTGTACACGAAACCAATGCCAATGCAAAAAAAGGTTTAAAATTAAAATTTTTGGAAAACTCAAATTTTAAGAAGGCTCTCTATTAAATCTGATAACTGCCATTATTTTATTAATAACATATTTTCCGGATCCTATGCGCACAGTATTTAGAAAAAAAATTCCATTTGAAATTTAATTCACACGTCAAATTTGAGCCAAAAAATTTTCCACTAAATGGCGAACGTGTTGATTTGGAACTTTGCAGTTACAACGAAAAAACGGTAAGAGACGCAGTCAAAGACGGTAAAGACAGTCAGCTTTGGTATGAAATTACCGTGTTTGTGCTTCTAGGTGGAGACATACTTCCAGCAAATCGATGAGAATATCTGCCTTTTTGATAGTTATTACTAGTTTCTTTTTATATATAATAAATAGTCTGTTACAGCTAAATTAATAAAAAAACTGTACACTTTACACATAATTACACCAATATATGAGAAGACACTGATAACGTTCACAGACTATAACATCCGTACAATTACCTAAGGCTTAGGCAATCACAAAGACCGTCAGTTAAATTTGTATACGAAATTCATGGTTCCAAATAAAATTAAGCTTTGAATTAAAATTTTAAGAAATATCGAAAGATTGTAAGCATTTCTTACAAGACTTCTTAAGGATACAGATTTGTAATAATAAGATTGCAGTTGAAAGATCAAAAAACTTTTTTTGCACTCCCGGACCGAAACATAAAAAAAATTCTCTCTTTCAATTCCTGTAAAGAACGTGGGGAGTCTCAACCTCAACCAACGGGGTTTCGACATTTCGGTGACTATTTGTTTTCAGTGTATTATTAGTCAATTACCGGTTGAAAAAGGACCCAGACATTCCTTCCCGCCTAGGGATCGAACCCTTGACTCCGAAGANATTTTTTTCCCCTTTCAATTCCTGTAAGGAACATGGGGGGTCTCAACCTCAACCAACGGGGTTTCGACATTTCGGTGACTATTTGTTTTCAGTGTATTATTAGTCAATTACCGGTTGAAAAAGGACCCAGACATTCCTTCCCGCCTAGGGATCGAACCCTTGACTCCGAAGAGGCAGCCGGATGCGTTACTACATCGGCCACGAGACAGAAACAAACCGAAACAGACCGAAACATACGCTTTTTGATATCCATTTGAGTTTCGTAATGTGTGAAAATTTTGAATTTTTATTTCACTAGTAAAAGAAAATGTCATAAAAAGTAAATTTTAGTAACAGCTTTATATTGTTTAAATTGACATATAGTACACAATAAATTAAAGTAATCAAATGTTCCATACCACAATAAAATAGGCATTTGCGTTATGACCAAGTAGTTTAGAGGCAATAAACTCTATTAGTTTGAATTCCAACTGTTAACAATTTAAGATTTCACTTGAAACATTTGTGAAACACGTTTCACTCGTTAAAACAGTTGATTTTACACCCTTGTCGCACAAATAACTATTAGAGCACCATTTTATAAAAGAAATTAGTCTAATTGTTTATTCAGTAACTACAGCACGGCTTTAAACTTAGAATTGAACCCATGAAATGAGCAAATTTAGGTTATAAAATCGGGCACGGACAAATTTGCTGACTAAGACAAACTTTCCATGATCTCCCTTGAAAAGGCATTATTTTATTTTTTAATGTTATTTTTTAAAATTCATTAATTAAACAAAATTATAATAATAATCATTTTAAAAATATTTTAAACTAGTTATGTATTTTATTTGATATTCTTGAAATTTTAATTTGGAAATATGGCTTACTTTCAGAAGTACAGATTTTAATATTCAAAATATCCAAAAATATTCATGTATGCCTAAAGTCATTATAAAGTATCCAATAAAATAAACAATAAATTTCATGTAAATTCTTTCGCGTGGTATATAAATTCCTCTTAAACTTTCATCATTATCATCTCTTATAAAACAAAGTTGAAATTCAAAGAAAAGCTTTATCAGTGAATAAAAAGTAATACTCAGCACGTTTTCCTATTTATATTTCAATTAATTATCAAATAAATGATGTATTTGCTTTTAATTGGCTAAGATTTTAAATTGAAGGGTGGCAAAAAATATAAGAAAAAAACAGATTATTTGTACTAAAATTACATTAATAACCCAATATGGAATATAAATTTGATATTATCTCGTTAAGACGTAGATTTGATTGCCATTATATTGACCATTGTCATAGATAATTTTCTAATTAAATGAGAATTAATCAATAAACCATCGATTTTGTTCATTATTGCGGTTGATTATCTATCTCATTTAATTCATTATTTTCGTTATTAATTACTTATAATTTAATAATTAAAAGGAAAATTTTTTAATTATTGAATGACCAGGACTTTATTAAATATTCGCAGAATTAATTAGATTAGAAAAGAGGGGATTTATTTAATAGAAAAAATTCACAATAAATGAATTTATACAAAAACAGAAATTTCAATAAAATCGTTTGATTGTTTTTTTTCCCAATAAATCCAAGCCTATCTAAATTGATTTTTATTTCAATCAAAACACTACAGAGCAATGGAAAGGTTAACAAATGAAATTAATTTCAAAGATATTTCAATATTCCAATTTTACAGAAATCTGAGTAAGGGGCATCCTACGCACAATTAAAGGTCAACCACCTGGGGTGCAATTTGTGAATGGGGTTGTTCAATAGATTCATTTTACAAATAATATAATATCCGGAAAATTGACAAGTGGGTTTTGTCAATTTATTATTTTCATAGAAAAAATGCGATATTAAATAGCACAACCAGTGGGTTTTAATGAAGTTCTTATATAGACTACATTTTTTTAACCATTTGTGTTTGTTAATTATTATGTTTCGTTTGTAGTCCTTGATATCTTCTGATCGTAAGAAAAAACAACTATAAATTAGTTTGCATAATTAACGTGCAACATTTTTCAAAAATTGGAGTTTTTTTCAAAAATCAATTTGTTTTAGCACAATACAAAAATGCATAATTTCATATGGCATCAAAATATAACTATAAGCAAGAATAGTATATTTGGATACAAGTGCTGTAATAACCGATTTCACGTGTGTATTTAACACTATTTTGTCTAATAAATTGTTATTTAATTGTTTGTTTAATAAATTTGGTTATGACAATAATAAGTAATTCCTTTAAATTAGTGATTATTTGCGTGCAAATTTTTGAAATATTACCGCACTCCGAGCAGTAAAATAAACCGTTATAGAACCAATTTGAGTTAAAAAGTGGCAACTTTTCGATACGGAATTACATAAAGAATATACAATTTTGAGTTTTTTTTTGTTGATTGATTCCAACGCTAATTAACGATAAGGTTGTGGTAGTGATAGTGAAGAGTCATTAGTTCAGCTGGTATTCAATTTTTGATTTTGGTATAGATTCAAGAAAATTTATGGTAACATTGACACAATAGTTATTTATACAACAAGGTCGATAAGATAGGGCAATATTAAACACAAGTCTTGGTTGAAGCCACGAGCGTAGAAAGCCCGAGTGTTTAGTAATACTTATCGACCGTGTTATACAAAATTTTAAGCATTTTTAAATAAATTAATACAAAAATTTAAAAAAAACATTCGTTGTCTTTAAATCAAATTAAATTTTTTTGTCTACCTCACATTGTTTTCTTTTTTTCTTTTCTATTTCTAAGAGAAAATGCAGAAAGCAATATCTTGCTTCTCTTTCTTTCATATAGGTAATATTATCCGTAAATGGATTGTTTTAAATTTAAAAAGACCGAAATCAGTTGATTAAGTACTAATTTGTACTAATTTAAATTGAAACCATCCGGTAAAACACTCAAAAACACACACATACATCCGCAATTACAGTTAAACCGTACATAACCAAACTGACGTATATATAAATTTTAAACGATTTCATTCACGGAGCTCATACATTAATAATAAAGAAACAGCACTTTTAAACAACTTTGACAGAACAAATTTGAGTGTTATAATATTTTAAGCTACAAAAATTCATAAAAGGCTTTTAAAGGGGTTAAATACTGCATTAACAACTTAACCCTATATTCTTTGCTTTAATACGGTAAATATCTATAATTCGCCGAAATGCGAATGTAATCGCAAAACTAACCACAGACGGTCAAAAAAGGGTTTAAATTTTAATTAAATAGTATTAAGTTCAGTACAATGTGAAATCTAAATAACGATATATTATACATGTGAAATTAAAATACTCTGCAGATGTACTTTTGAGACAAACTAGTGTTTATGGCTCATCCTGAAGTCAAAGCAAACTGTTGCTATTAAATTGTCTCAACTAGCAGACATGCTTTATCCATCCCTTAGAACGACGATAAAATGGAGAAACGAAAAGGGAAATAAATAAGAGAGAGTCACGAATAATAAATTGTCTGCTTTTGGTAGACGACGCGACGCCATAACAATCTTTACGGATTTATTAGACGAATTCCTCCCCCATTCTCGGTTTATCGTTGACATTATTTTACTACCATTGCTGGAATTCGTGCTTTCTCTAATGGTCATATTCCGATGTACAGAAATGACTAGAATTTACAAAATAACAATGTAATTATCTATGAGGTTGGAAGAGGCTTACAATTATGCTAATGGTTTCCAAAAAAAATTCAAAATGGCCTTAATTTTTGGATTTTTGTTATGTAAAATTGATATTACCTTGGTATTTTTGTTATCCATGGAATCTTATTACCATTCTATTACATTTTATTATAATCTTTGTTGTAATAATTATGACTAGATGATATGGTTAGGAGATATAATCATATTCTTAACTACAATGGATCTTTTGGTCTAGCATCTTCTGATTGTTTGTGGGTAGTTTTTAAACTTCGAATAATACTCGTATTATTAGTTTTATTTCAGAAATAACCTGAAATATATTAAAAGAAAAAACAGGCTTATATCTAGTGTTTTAAATTTCAGAATTTTAACGAAGGTTTAATTGTCAAATTCTCATCAGTGACACACAATTACAGTCGTAATGCGAGTATATACTAGTTATAAGCCCGCGCCCGTCCAAAAGTTCGTGCTGAAGTCGTGTTACCCTGTGATGTATAGTAATATTTTAGTTTTTTTTAAATCGTTTAATAACCTACCATTCAAATCTTATACCAAATCAAACCTCAAATTTACGAATTATACATTTAAGTTTTAAATTATCTGTATTTAAATTTGGGTTTGGGGGAGTGATGATCTAATAAAAAAATCACCAGTTTTTCCAAACACATTATTTTTATTATATTTAAAAAATTTGATAACTTTAACAAAAAGATTTTAACTGAAAGATTTGTAAACAAGAGTAACGGGAGGAGCGCGAGCAGCTTTTACTTTAAAAGCTTAACCTTACGGAATTAAGGTTGGATCACGACCGAAGCATCGTATTCTCTCCGTTGTCGCTATTTATTCTGGAGATGTTGGTAATACATCATGCACTGATGTTGGCAAACTACACTCTGGATTGATCATCTTCGTTAAGACCAACACAGCTATTATTAAGGGGGGCAGGTTGCTACGTCGCTTTTGATATTTAACTTGGTTTGGTCTCAGCTCTCATAGATTTCAATGGGCTGGCATCTTATCTGATCTGCAACAGTATGGTGTCACTTTCCATCAATGGGATAGCTCTTGTAGGTTCGGTGGTTAATCATAATGTTTAATAGAATGCCTCAGTCTGATTTTTAGCGGTTTGCTAATAGATAACGGTAGTCTTCTGTTCTAATTATTGTTCTTATTATTGTGATCTAATTATAAAACTGGGTCAGAGTTTTATTGTATGTGATTTATTTGGTAGGTACCAAATTTTTGAAGAAATAAAATCAAAAATCTTATATTCAGTTTGGAAGGAGGATAAAGGATGGATGAGAATGTGTTCGCGTTGCATTGATGTAAGACTTCTCTAGGCTATAAAAAATTTGTTAAAAATTTATAACTACCTCACACGTCATATTCAAAACTAGTATCAATCCTCTGAAACGATTGATAACTATATATACAAAATGTATATGCTATGTAATTGGATATCTTTTTAGACTGTTACTATATGTGTAAAAGACAAAAGTCATATTTATTACATTTTCCCAATTTGTCTTATACTAAAAAAGAATAAACCCAGACTTGAAATCGAACTAATTTTTTAATTTTGATTCTTCAAATATAATAATTTAACTATTTTTACCTGTATATAAATTGATGGAAAATAAAAGTAGTCAAATTAAATCCCGATTTATTTTTAGCATCTTTTTTTCATTTATATTTACATTGATATTAAAAATATATTAATTCCCATTTTTAATTATATACTTATTTAAATTGCATTTTTAAAGCTTCTTTTCCATAACAGCGTAACAATTTGTTAAATGGGTATTCCCATGAACATGTCTTACTTCTCTTTGCCCAAAGATAAAAGGTACTTGTCGGGGAAAAGTCCTTCTCGAGGTTAATCGTTCTTTGAGCTTCGTACTTATTTAAATTTGGTGCCAAAGTGAAAGGAGCTTTTGTTTATATTAAAAGCATTCTCCCAGACAAAGGCTCTCATAATGATACTTTTTGTTGCCTCTTCCGAAAAATCCGGCAAATTATTTCCCGCATTTATTGCTTCCCATTGTCTTCTGTGGGACTGTTCCGAGCTGTTGATTCTTTCGAGAACGTATCAGACTTTCCAGATCATTGAAGTTGAAATTTTTGGAATAGAAATTGAAACATTCAAAACCAAATGTTTGTGTTGAAATTGATTAAAAATGAATCCTGTTAAGGAGATTAAGTGTTACTTAAATGACATATGTAGAAGTTTTCGAAAAAATTATTTAATTAATTAATTCAATTAATTGATTATAATCTTCTTTTTAACCATTTTAAAGACTATTTATTTAAGAATTTTTAAAAAATGTTTTTAAACCATAATTTTTTTCGATCGAATTTCATTACTCGTTTTTGCTAACAACATACTGTGATTAATATTTGTTTAAATGCATTTGTAAAAGATTCTATCCCGGCCTCAACTGTCGAACTACTAATATCGTCAATACTATTTTTTCGACAACAGATAGGTTTTGGAAGCTTGGATGAAGTGCACAGAAACGAAGAGATAAACCGGATTTTTTACTAGTAATTTGGTACTGTTCAATGAACGGATACAGATGAAAGTTATGTAAGGGATGGTCTTCTTCGTAGTATGTGTAGTTTATCTGCTTCGGTGGTTAAAACCCGTCAATAAAAAGGCTCTATTTAGAATGAGTAGTTTATGATGCTAATCATAACAAATAATGATTCATAAACATTATATTCAGTTTTTAAGGATAGGCAAATGAATAGATAGAGCATTTGAAAAGCTTTGATTACGTAAAACCAATTGGTTAGACCTAGATTGGTAAAGATTGTTAATTCGTCGAAGAAGAAGACTTATACAATAAAGAAAAGTCTGATTGAATTTGGAAATTAATTTGATATGTTTTTAAATCCATTCACAAATTGCACAACATGTGGTGACCTTTAAGGCTGCGTAGGATAACCTTTATATCTTTATTACATATTTGGTATTTTAAGATTTCTTTGAAATTGTTCATAAAGTTTAAATTTATTTTTGTTTGATTGTGGTTTCTTTAAATTTAAATACTTGTTGTTCTAAGAATTACTATAATTATAACGGGTTTATATTTAAACATCATATTTTGGCCATTCTTATTTGCTAAGATTTTCTTAGATTTGATGGAAAAGAGTTCTTAAAACAATTCTCAATAAATAAACTTGAATACATATAGTTCAACTCTTCCTGGAAAATCACAAGTTAACGCTACTCAAGGGTTTTGGTTTCAACCAGTATCACCACACCCAATTTCTGGGATATTCATAAGCCTGGGAATTATATGTGAGATTCTGATTAATAGGAATATTGAGAAACCCTTTTTTATTTCTTCTATTGCTAAAACGAAATATTTAATCTAGATTTGCCTTATTTAAATACGTGAAGTCAAATGAAATTATAGTATTTTGTCCAATTGCCTTTCAAAGTAGTGGCAATGTTGTACAAGTATCAAATCAATAACTTAGTACAAGGCGCCAAAAATGTATTTTAATATACAAATAAAAAATTAACACATTAAAATTTTAATTTTTTTTTGTCATTTTCGTTTAAAAAATTTATTTTGGTCGCGTTTCACGGCCAAAATCAATAAAATACAGTGGACTTCTTCTGATATGACTCAGCTTATAGTGACCAACCGCCTTACATAGAAAACTACAAAGCGTAGTTTGATTTTAATAATTTTTGCACTCTTGTATTGAAACATACGCTTTTAGATATGCATTTAAGTTTCGTAATGTTTCAGTGAAAATTTTGAATTTTTATTTCACTAGTGAAAAAAATTTGTCATACACTATCCAAGAAATTGGTCTCATAGTCCAAATTTGGTTGCCATTGTTAATATTTACCGTTTCAACAGCCATCTACATATGTATAACTTGGTAATTTTGTTCGATTTTTGGCTCAGTACGTTTATATCAGAGATAAATCTGCTTAAATGTAGTGTAGTTAATTATAGTAATAACCTTATATTGCTTTAAATGGAAATTTATTTTACATAAATTAAAGCAAACAAATGTTTCATGCCACAAAAAAAATAGGCATTTGCTTTATGACAAAGAAGTTAAAAGAAAACAAACTATATTAATTTGAATTCCAACAGTTAACGGTAACTTTACAATTTAAGATTTCACTTGAAACATGTTAATTTTGAAATTTTCAGTGTAAATAATAAAATTTAATGTGAATTTATAAAAATTTCATAGCTCATGTGTGGAGTGCAAAAATCGTTATGTCCTACTCGGAAACAATGAAACACTTGTCTTCGGCTCGAATGTTTCACACTCGTTTCACACAGTTGAATTTACACCCTTGTAGCACAAATAACTATTTGTTAATCGCATTGATGTAATCCCGCACTTTGACCTGAAGATCAATTGTTTCCTAAAGCGTGTCCTTGTAGGAAATTCAAAAATTGGTTTAACTTCATAGTTTGGAGTTGGGCCTTTGTTGGGCTTCACAATTCGAAATTATTGCAACGCAGTTTTGTAGAAAATGAAGAGGAGATTCTGCTTCATTCCCACGGAACCTCTATTCTCCCTCTTCGATGATTCTTAGCTGTCGAGGTACTTGCCAAGTTCACAATGTTCTGTCAAGAAGTCTGTGACAATTCTGACTCTGTTTTTCCTTGTTTATATTTAAAAGGCATTACAAAATGGAATGATATGATGACTCGCTTATAAAAACTATCCAGTTAATATCGTTTATTATTTTTTCGTTGTGCTTTGTATGTATACATCCGCTTAGTATGACGTATTTTTCACTTCCTTTTTATCAATGTAACCGGATTCCACTGTAGTTTAGGAAAATGTAATCCACACTATGGATGAGTGGTAAGGCCTCAGCTGCCTTCTCGGTGGCTAAGGTTCGAATCCAAAAGTTTAATTGCCAAATAAAAATAAATCAACTTTCATTATATTTGTTATATTTTAATTTTATTCAATCGCTGTTATTTTTGTAAAAAATCCATTCATAAAATTCTTTTACAAATTGCACCCCAGGTGGTTAACCTTTAATGGTGCGTAGGATGAACTTTCTTCTTTATACTTATCAGTAATGTTAACATTTCTCTGAAATCGTTTTCAAATTTTAAGTCTATTTGTGGTTCTGATATGATAAAAAATAATTTGTTAAATAACTAGCGACAACTCTCAAGTAAAATTTCATTAATACCCACGGTAAATTGACCTTTTACTGGTAGACCATTCCGAAGACGGTCATATGTAAGGAGGCCTAGACCACGACGACTTGAAATTTTAAAATTAATATTTACATACATAATACATTTTTAGTTTTTAAAATTTTTATTTTTCTTTAGAATTGTTTAAAAATTGTTATTGAACAGCATCGTAATATTTTGTGTCCGAATTTTAAAGTACATTTTACATTTAAAAAATAACATTCTAACATAGACTTCTAAATTCACTTCTGAAGCGAGTGGCATTTGGTTTCCTGTTTTAAGAGATTTATCATTATATGAATTAAATAAAAAGCATTAAGGCATTCCAAATTCGCTACAAAGTAGTGATGTGCAATATTTTAGTAACGAATACTTTTTACTAGATACTTGAATCTGAATTCAGTACTAGATACTTTGAAAAAAAGTAATCAATCAAAAATATCGATTCTCGACTTGATACAAAATATCAATTGATAAAAAATCTCGACTTGATACAAAATATCAATTGATAAAAAATCTCGACTTGATACAAAATATCAATTGATAAAAAATCTCGACTTGATACAAAATATCAATTGATAAAAAATCTCGACTTGATACAAAATATCAATTGATAAAAAATCTCGACTTGATACAAAATATCAATTGATAAAAAATCTCGACTTGATACAAAATATCAATTGATAAAAAATCTCGACTTGATACAAAATATCAATTGATAAAAAATCTCGACTTGATACAAAATATCAATTGATAAAAAATCTCGACNCAACTTCAGTTAAGATTCGAAGATGCGAATACGCGATCAAAAGAGAATGGAATTTGGCCGCGAAGCACACTTTTGTTCTGCCCAACTGAGTGGTTTTTGTTTAAAAAAAGGAAAAATATACAATCGGCGTTTGTGTGGCACTGGGATGGTGTAGACTCTAT
>JXOV01000519.1:0-20388 GCA_001014945.1 Clogmia albipunctata | reverse complement strand
CGAAACTCTTCCAGTATGTTCAGTTGAACAACATATAAATAAAATCTTAATTCGCTGGAAGAACTTCTGTGGGCCCTGGCACTAAGACGCATGGTCTGAATGCGTTCAAATTTTGGCAGGATAGCCATTTGGGTCACATGATAGCTCAATCAGATGCGAGTTAAAAACAGCCAAAACACCCGTATGCCATTTTGTCAATATTTCCTCTTTTTGCATAAATAATAAATAGGAAACAAATACTTGGTATACATTTTACGATTTAGTTTCGATTTAGTTTCGATCCCTATTTTATATCCAATAAAACATTTTCTTAATTTTAATCATAAATTGCCAACAAAAATATCATAAATGCTGTTTGTTTTTTAGATGGAAACGAAGAAACAGTCATAAAAGGGTGCACAAATAGAGAAGACCGATGTCCCAAGTTATGGTACCCGTATTACGAAATTGATTGCAAACTTTGCGAAACAGATCGCTGCAATGATAATTACCGAAATGGTGACATCCGATTAAGCGGACAATTGTCTATGACAGTTTTGGTATTTATTTCAATATTTTTACGGAAGTTGTTATATTAAATTTGATGTTTGATTTGACTTTAAGATGGAAGAAATTAAAAGTTTATAGAAAAAATTCTTGTGTATTTATTTAAAGAGATACCGTAGTTACCACTTTTCTCTCACAAGTAATATTTTGCGAGTATCTTTGTTTACAAGAGAAAGAATTTCTTCAGCCTCAACTAACGAACAACTATGTATTATAAATCCCTCCATTTAAATTGTGGTGGGTCTTAGAACTTCGATTACTCACGAAATAACCAAATCCTCTCACTAGTACGAGGGCAATCTGAAAAGTTCTCCGCTTGGTGACCCAGCTTTAACAAAACAAGTACTGGACCCTATAAAACAATTTTATATAAATAAATTGTCAAAATTTGAGCTGATTTGGATTTAGATTTGTTGGGTCTGCAAAATAGTCCATTTTAATGGAGATAACGTTCTTTTTTGAATTACTATTCAGCCTTTCATGTGAATTTTAAATTTTGAATCTATATAGTAATAGATCATGTGAAACAAAAAAAAATCGTAAACAAAGTTATTTTTACTACTTCATTTAGTTCAGGGGTAGTATTGTGAAATCTCCCCGCGTGATTAACTGAAATTTTAAAAGAAAATTTCGGTTATTTTTTATTATTATTATGCTTTATTTATAATTTGTATGAAAGAATGACGGAAAAATCTTAGGCTACTATGATGAAAGCAAAGTACAGAGAAAATAATAATATACCAATGCGAGATGACTTTGGGTTGTGCCAACTATAATAGAAAGCCAGGGATATCTAATGAAATATGGGAAACAATACAGAAACTAGCAGAATCCAACAGACAAGTACAGAAATAAATATAGAGCCAATTGCAAATCAATCAAGAAACTGGCTAGGCGAGATCGATGAAATTATTTCAACAAAATTGCATAAGACGCTCAACAAGCAGCAGAAGTTAATGATTCTAGGTTGCTCTACAAATCCACAAAACAGTTATCAAATAGAAATATTACAAAAAAACCAACCAATAAGAGATGAAAATGTTACACTACTCACATCAAACCAAATTGAACGCTAAAGTATCTCATAAATATAACTGTGTTTTACTAAGTCATTTCAACATAAAACAGACACAAACATAATTATTAGTCTTAAAATCTTCGTGGTCATCCTTGTCCTAGTCACATTTGAGATATTTTTTGCATCCATCGATAATAAAACAGTTGCTTCTCTTATGGGTTCGTGACACCTAAATATTTTTACTGCTGAGCCATAAGTTCCGTTAAGCGTCGAACCGCTCTTATTTTAAAATCGAAATTTCCGATTATTTGCTATAATTAGATATTAGATTGCATAAAATAATAAAATCCATATTTTATTGGTATTCGAGCGACATAACGGTACTAATTGTATTTGTAGCTAACGGTACTTATTGCTCAGCAGCAAATATATTTTGGTGTCACGGGCCATTTACGAAAGCCGAAACAGTTAAGAGAGATTTTAAAAAATGTTTAAAATATCATATCCACCTCCCTTAAAACAAAATTAGATAGTGAAAACGCCTACGTGAGGAGGAGGCGATGGGCGGCACCCATCACTCCAAGGAATCACGGTGGTGCAACGGTCCGGTGATCATTCATATGTATTTATATATATGAGTGAGGGCTATAACTCAGTCATGGGTTGTTTGGTCCAATTGTACAATACAATACAATTTAAAATATCATTTGATACTGTAAAATCTTTCTTTGTTATTAAAACTAGTATTAAAAAACAATCTATTATTAAAGTCACAATGTAAGAATTAAGAAAAAATAAATCTTGCCGTATAATTTTGCTATTTTTGTCATAACGTATAATGAATTATTTGGGGCGTGCTGTTCCTACATTGATTGATTCAAAAACATAATTAGAATTTCAATAAATTTCTCGTGTACTTGGTGAATTATAATTTCCATTTTGAAAATAATACCTAAAAAATCAAAGGAAAATGGTGCTAATAAAAAAGTACAAGTGGTAATTTTATTTCAATCTCAGTGTGCAATTAAACATATGTAGATTGATTTGCCATAATGTTGCGGTTTTTCTTGATCTCCTTTGGCTTGTCTCTTTTGATTTGTTATTCAAGCTCCTTAGAATGCTATGAATGTTCGGGCCACAACAAAGCGGTAATATAATCCTGTTTTAAACATTTAGTTATCTGATTCTCTTCTCATCTATTTGATATTTCAGTTCTGCGTTCCAGAAAAAATTGTTAAATGCGATGAATTTGGCTACAATAGATGTTATAAAGCAATTGCTGGCAGAGGTAAATAAGGTTTAAATATTTTTGAAAAGAAATTACATGAAAAACCTGTATTAAATTAGATGGATTCCCGACTTCGATCGAAAAAGGATGCACCACAGATACAAAGGAATGCTCTTTAGCCAAGATTGACGTTCACGAGTGCCAAGTTTGCAAGTCTGACCTATGCAATGCTTCTTTCGAGCAAAGAAGTACTGGAAATCGATTTAAAAACCATGAAATATTTATGAAAATAATTCTCATTTCAACTGTCAAATTTACTGTCTTTTAATAAACACTGAGCTAATCTCAGTTTGCTATGCATTTAAAATGTCATTCAATAGTGCATATTTGTTTATCTTTTTCGTTCTGTTTTACTTAATTCCTTCTTTCAATTCAACACTCAGATGTTATAAATGCATTGGTATTTTAGAATACGTAAGTTTTAAATTGGTATATCATAGTTTATTACAAGGGATTTGCTTTAATTTACAGGAATGTGATCCAAAAGAGGTCTATTGCGAATTTGGGGAGACCAACTGTTATGTTGTTTACGGACGTGACAGTAGAGTTTTAGTGTTTTATTTATTACCCCTTAACTAAATTGTGAATTTTCAGAAAAACTTGGAAGATACATGCAAAAAGGTTGTATAGAAGGAACAGAATGTCCACAATATGATGATAAACATTCCAAGTGCATTATTTGCAATACAGATCTTTGTAATATCAATTTGGGACAAATGCCGCAATGTAATGTTTTTATGTTGGTGATTATTTGCCTTTATTCTATAATAAAATAATTAATAACTTACAAATGGTATTTCAAAATCCAGATCTTATTCTCTTTCAGGAATGTTCAATGAAAATGAGACGTATTTAACTTTTTTAAATTGAATAAAATACGATGCTGCCCTGGAAACATGTTCTGGTTTCGAAAAGAGCTGAAAACTGTTTCTAAAAAGGTATTTTAGAGTCTGGAAAGACCCCAGTAGTTAGAAATTTGAGAAAACCATTAGTGAAATAGAAATGGAAAAAATGGTATGGGGTGTTTTTGGATTTTGGCTAGTTCTCGCTCGCATCTGACTGAACTATCATGTGAAGTTCACATTGTGAACCAAATGGCTTTGGCTAACCTGCCAAAATTAGAACACGTTCAGTCCATGCGTCCTAGGGCCAGGGCCCTCAGAAAATTTCCAGAGAAATGAGTTTTTATTTACATTTTGTTCAATTGAACATACTGGAACAGTTTCGCTAATTTACATACTATCCTGGTGCTTATTTTAACCCTTAAGGATTCATCTTTGTCTTAAAATAAGATTTTTTAGAAATAGAATCCTATTTATATTTGGACAAAATGTTTGGCATTGGGTTAACAGTTCTTGAACATACATTCCTAGACAAACACAGGGTTTTGTTTGCGAAATTATGCCAATAATTACATCGAATTTAGGGGTATGCCATTTTGTCCATACGGTTTAAAACAACCGATTTTCGCCGACTTGTGTTTAAAGCTGTTTAATTTTGTTTCTGTTCATTTTTTGTAACAATTAGATATCAAATTTAATAAATAGATAACCAAACATGATTACTGTATTATATGGCATTGTTGTGTGCAATCCATAAAGAATTATGATTCAAAAACAAAACACCATGTCTTTTTGAACATACTTCCTGTATCTGTATCTGTATCTTGGGCAAATTCTTATAAATTTATTTATTAAAGCTTTTTGATTTGCATAACTAATTAATAGAGAAAATAATTACCTTCATTATATGGCTCATTAAGTATGAATAAAAAAATTCGTTAAAGGTTGAATAAGCAAGATATTTAGTCTGGCTCTTCTGAGTGCGAGGATATCAGCATAGCATATTTTAACACATTTCAGCTGATAAATAAAAACTATTTCCAACAAGAGAATTAACAGTCTGGAAGGTATTAGAACTAGATTATTAGTAAATCATTAGCAAATTTTTACAATTCTATTTATTTGACTTGTTTAATTTCGTCATTATACTCGTTTCACAAAAATATCATTCAATATTTGTAAAAGAATTTAATTCATTCATATTTTCTACTTTCTTTGAGGACACAACATTGGTTACCGGACTGGTTTAAACCAATTTGTTTTACATAATCAAAGTTTTTCGAATACTCTATTCATTTACCAATCTTTTACAATTGACAATTCATATCGTGTCTTCGAATCATTATTTGTAATAAAGTTAGCACTATGAACAAATGATTCTATATAGAGCGGCCGCGATTTTAGTTTTTGGAAAATGTATAGTGATTAAACAAATATTAATCACAGAATATTGTTAGTGAAAACGATTAACTAATTTCGAAGGAAAAAATTACGGTCCGATTGGAGCTTGAACCTGGGCTCATCGAGTGGAACTCTGTGACAGTGCTCTAACTAACAGAGCCAGATCAGCCTATACTTAAGAAATTAAGCTATTTTTAAGTTACTGAAATTGAGAAAAGTATTCGAAATGTAAAAAAAATAAAATTGCTTTCATTGATTAGTAAAGAATAGGAATGGGTTTAGTACTTTTGTCAGAAATGAATGCATAGAACAAATAAGAAGAACATAAAGATTATGTAGTAGTAGTATACGACTAAAAAATGAAATATATATTTAAATTCGAGTATGACTCAGTATTGTAATTTAAAATTACCGAATATTACATTTACCTTACGTAATATTAAGGAACGTAAATCAATTTTTATAAAAAAGAGTTTTTATAAGAACAGAAAATATTTGAATTTAAAAAAAATAATGATTTTTTATTAGTATATTTCGATACTAGTGGTGAAATAAAAGTTATTATTGGAGTACTGAGTGATGTAATAACCGATTTCACATGTGTATTGAACGCTATTTTGTGTAATTCTGAAAAAATATCAGTTAATCGATAATTAAAAATAAAAACATTCGCAGCGGTTTTTTCAAATTGTGCAGCAACAATTTACAACGAAATTCTCAACGGTAAATATTTCAATAACAATGTGTAGAGCAATGATTATGACAACAATTTGTAATTCCCTTATATTGGTGACAATTTGCGTGCAAATTTTGAATTATTTCTGCACTCCGTGCTGAAAAGTAAATCGTTACAAAACCAATTTGCGCTACTACTCTACTTTTCGATATGTAATTGCACAAAAATGGTTTAAGCTGTTTTAAATACAATTTTAGTATGAAACACGATAACCATTACTTATCACACAGACCCTTTTAAAATACTCGCTTATCTCGTACCTTTAATAAGTTAAGTCCTATCTGGTTTAGAGAACTTGTTGGACAATTAGCTATTACACGTACTATATAAACGTTTTGAAACTTTTATTCAGAACGAAAGTGTTCAGCATGTAGACTCGCAGTGAAATTAATTTAAAAACTGTAATTTTGTAAAACAATAAAAAAATATATAAAATAATACTTATCCACAATCATAGCAAAACAATTATAAAAATAAGAATTAAGACATAAAGGTTAAATTAAAATCGTGTATTAAAACATTTAGAGCTTTATCGAATGCTTTGGAGCATTTGGGACATATCTCTGAATTTGCATTATGAAAAGGAATCGCGTCATTTGCTGAGAGAGCCATTATTAAAATGTTATCGCAAACTTGAAAATTTATTAGTTTCGCCGTAGTGAATACGAAATGAGCTCAAAACAAAGGCGGTCGGAATAAAAATGGATTTAACGATGATAACAGGGAGTGAGAGAGAGGGCAAATAAAAGACAAAGATAGAGGGAGAGTAACGAGGAAGAAGATTTAAAATCTGAGCACAGGTTTCGAGAACACAGAGCCATGGTAATTGAGTTCAGTTATCCAATTACCAAACTATATTTTCCTCCTGCCGAGTCAATCAGCTTTAATCGAATTTCCCGAAATGATTTTCTTGAAATTTCCATCAAAACGGGGAGTCTCATTAAATTCCGATCGAAGTAGCTGGGGACAAACACACAAAAACAAATGGCAAAACAATCCAATTATTAGAATTCAATTGTTGAGGGTCATCCAGAAAGTCACTTCAGATTAGTCTTCGGGTCAATCCAAAGGAAACTTTGATTATATTGCATTTCGAGTGTTTTAATTAAGTATCAATTGTTGTCCGTCTTTCTGTCTTGTAACGATGTGGAACTTTGTCCGGGAATCAAATATCAATCACCGGTAATGAAAATAAAGAATTCTTGGCCCAGATTCTGGGACTTGAGTTGGGAAAACTTTGAATTGCGAATGTTTTGTCAAGTATTTCGATTCTTCGGATGAAAGTGCTCTTGGTTGATTAATAGACAAACCGCAAGGAGCGAAAATAATTGATCCAGCAGCAGGTAGCAGAGAGACAAGAGCAGCTCGTGGATTGGGAACAATCAACAAAGAATTTGACTGATTAAAGGCAAACCGACAACGAAGCTTTGATTAAAAAAGTTACCTCAAGATGTTGCTTCGTGTTTTTAGAAAGAAAAAGAGAAGGAAGGAATAAAGGGATTGATTGAACCCGAGTGAAGCAATTCAGAATAAATTGTAATAAACTTTGCAATAAGTTATTTATGAAACGTTTTATTAAATAATTAATTATAATTTTTAGCATGTGGTTTATCAAATTATTATTTATGAATATATTCTTCTTTAGTAAGTGCATACAGAAATTTGTATTATAAATCAGCTCAGTTTAAATTTACCTTCAATGTTCAAAAATTACACCTATAAGTACTCCAATAAATAGCATATCAACGTTCCAAAAGAACACCTTCTTAAATGAAAAAAATTTTGTAAAATTCAACGAAATTACTTATTGGACTCGTATTTCAATCATGGGTGTGAATTTTTCAAGTTTGGTAGCAGAACATGGTCGTATTGGTTCAAGTCATAAGAATAGGGGTGGTTAATTAGCAGATTGTAGCCGAATTTGCTCAATTTTGGCATTTTTACGGAAAAGGAGTAAGTCACGACAAAAGATTACTTTTCGTTAGGTCAAACGCGAGTCGATCTTAATTTTTGCCATAGTATAGCATAGTATATTCTTTTGGTATTCTCAATAAAAAATAAATAAAATAAATAAAAAAAACTCCATTTCCGTTCGATTTGAAAGTGTTTGCATTCTTTGGAGCACGTTTACCGAGTTCTCTTCATTTTTTTGACAGATCTTGATTTTTAATGGGTACTAGTGGACTGATGCTTAATCAATGATTACGTAATAATTAAAAAACTAATCTGAATTGTAAACTAAATGTAAACAATGCGATTGCTCCTTTTCAATTATTAACAGTTTGCCTGATTTTATTGAAATTTGGAAATTACTTGTATGTAATGCCTTGGTCACACCAAATTTACTGCTTGTGGACGATCCGTTTTATTCTTATTATTATGAGATTTTATTCTTCAAGAGGAGTTCGTAAAAATCGTTTATACCGATGTCTGAATTGTCATCAATGACATGTATAATAATTATTTATTTCGTAATTACAAATTATAAATAGCCATTTTTCACTTTTTTACCGAAAACGTTTTGATTGCGCAAATTTAATTGTTTGTAAACAACTTTGGCAGTTACTTCTGTATTCTGGGTGGCGAAATTTGCAATATAAAAGTCAATAAAAAGTGGAGTAACTAAATAAATAATTTTTTTTTAAATTGGTTTGTGACATTTCCATCTGTCAAAATCTAATAATAATAATACGATCGCACAAATGTGCGCTTCAGGGTTACTGAGAACAAAGGGGAAGTTTGGTTATTGCGATTCTCGGATTTTTTTTGGACCTCTTATTTTTCTTATCTTCAAAAGTCTGAAAAAATAACGGTACATGCTGATACAGCCCCAAATTTTATACCGAAATTGCGCCATTAATAATTGGTCTATTTTAAGTTTGTATAGTGCGAAAAATAGCCACTAAAACGAAGATTCCATACACATGCGATTCATTATCTAATCATAACAGTTAATGGGTAAATTGGATTTTAAAAATGGGGGCGGATCGTCCACAAGCAGTAAATTTGGTGGCATAAGTAAGAGTGTATTGTAAATGATAAACAATCACACAATTTTTCGTTTTCTTGGTATCTTGTAAAATTTTCATTTTTACGGATGTGCCATTGTTTTATTGGAACGTTGATATGTTCCTTTTCGAGATTTTCAAATTGTAATGAATTCCGGACGTAAGTTTTTGCAATAAAAACACGTCATTTTTAATTAATTAACAGCGCTACCAAATCTTGATAACACAAAACTGAGAATTGTGCTTAATTGACTGTTTAGATTGTATTCTTAAAATAAAATAATATGTGAGATAGAGAAGTGTCGAATTCAATAAATTTCAATTACCATTTGAAAAAATAATCTTACCTTGCTTAAGAACCGAAATTCTGTAAATTCATTAAATAAGGACTTAGCTTGTTTAAAGACGTTTCAAAGTCGTTTTCTAAACAGGATATCGACATGAAGCTGAAAGGAAAACGTATTATTCGTTTCATTGGCGATGAGGAACTTTTAATAATATTCCGTGTAGCTCTCGAGCAGGAGCCAGATGAAAAACATGCATCCTGGCTGTGTTCCAATCAGCTGAGCGCGCGCGCCCGTTCAAAGGAAGCATGATTGAATAGACTGGCTCTCGGTTGGGAAGAGCGATGTAGTGTTGTGTAATTGTGGCTACGTGCATTTTCCAACGGGATGCAAATAATAATAAATTGCAAAAATATTAATTGGACCGAGTTTGGCCGTAAATGAAGCGGATCGAGGGCGTAATGAGAGCTGCTTCCACATGCTCTCGAGGAGACTCTTCAAATTACATGAGCTCCAATTATTCAAAATTTAGTTTTGCATTCTCGTGAATGGGGAGAGGGAGAGCGCGAATAAAATATGCAAAATAAAAGTTGATGCTGAAATGAGGTGAATAATAATAGAAATAATAGATAGAAAAAACCCTCTTTTGTGCCTAATTGGAGCGTTCAGAGGATGAAAGGGGTTCGGCATTCGTTTTATTAATTAATTTCGATTTGCACTTCAATGAATTTCGCCAATTCGAAATGGAAATATAATTGTAAATTTCCATCATTTCCACCTGAAACAGACAACTTTGCCATTGATCATCAAAAGCAGGTCAAACGGGGCTTTTTCGTTAATCAATTAAGAAAGTACACGCTTTGTTCGTATTTTATATTCATTTTTATTATTCAATTTCCTCTTTCTCTTTCTCTCCTCTGTGTTTTTTTATTTCTTCAGTGTGTTTGTCTCGTTTTAAATAGTACAAGTTATGCTGCTTAAATGTCCTTTCCATTTCTCTTTTCCGTTAAATAATACTATATAGTTTATTTACTTCTACATACAATCGTAGTACATATCACAAAATGTGTATTTTATTCATAGTTAATAATAATAATAATTTTTACATATGCCTACTATTTATCGCTAGTCTAATTATTTATATATATATTCTTTTTCCATATATAATTATTGTAAAAAATGTACAAGGTCTCATAAAACGCCCGTTTGTCCAAAATGTAGTTCCTTTCCTTTTGGACTCGGGAGTCTTCGTTTACAAAATTCCACTTTTTAATCATAGTTTTTTGGTTTTTGTTTTTTCTCACTTAACTTTTTTGTTACAATGTTGGCGGCTTGGGCTGAGTCATGGCCTACTTTATTGGCCTTTCATAAAAACTGCAGCTAGTCACCATTGATGCCTAATGTTAATGGACAAATTTTTCTGCGGAGGGCATTTTCATATCTCTGGTTCATATGAAAATTTTCATAAAATCATTTTACACTTTTTTGGTTTTTTTTTGTATTCCTAATCCGAAGACAAAAACAATACATAAAGTCGTTAATTTATTTATATATATGCTATATTTTATTATGTTTTTATGTTTTCATTTTCTGATTTCAGGCACAACATCCTTAAATCAATTGAGTAACAAACAATGTGGCTCCATATTTTCGTATTTTTCAGTGTTTTCTTTTTCAATGGACAGTTGGACTAAAGGGCTAGTTGATAAGTCTACGAGTAGAACATTTGGTTTAAAACACAATTTTGGTAAATAAAACGTTTCTTACAAATAATCTTTTACTTTAAAAAAATAACAATTAAAATTTTAAAAAATTAAAATACTTCTTGAAATTTATTTAAATTTTTCAAAAAATTAAAAATAATTATAAAAATTATTTTCTAAAGTGTTTTGAATTAAAAAAAATAAACAATAATTTGTAAATTTTAATTTATAACAGAGATTTTCTTTGAAATTATACGTATTGTTTAAGAATAAAGTTTAAAAATCTTATTTGGGAAATCATAATCTTAGAAAATATTGGATAATTTTCAATATTTATCTTTGTTAAAAAATATTTAAAATATTAAAAAAACAATTGAAAAATTAATTTTTTCATTCAAAATTAAAGGGAATATTTACAATATAAATTTTACCGTTTTCAAAAATTATAAATTATTAAACAATTTTCCACAAAATAAGTTAAATTTTCGATAAGATACAGACCTTATTGAAGGTCCACTCCTGACCATCAATTTTTATAATTAACCCCTAATTACATCTCTATACAATAATCGTCATAAAATTTACACGTTCAATAATTTAATAATGGTAATAAGAATTTGCCATTCCCGTTCAACACTTAGGTCAATTATTGTAAAATTGCTAAAAAATTATATCTGTATTATTTGTTCGCCTCGTTCCAGGGGCTCGTTTCGCCTCATCTCTTTCAAAATACATTTCATCTATCCCTCTTGGTTGTTCTCGTCATTTCTCACATGGCATTGAGCCCTCTAATTTGCATTATTGTTGCCGATAGAGTTCTTTTTGGTCTTTGGAAATCGAGGAAGAGTAGCGAGCTTTAAGGTGAGCTTGGCCAAAAATAGGGGGCCATCTTTTTGGTGGGCAAAAAATAACATTTTATTGTTCATTCGTAGAGTCCCAAAGTCGTGATCGGGATAGAAAATGGTGTTTCAATAAAAGGGTGTTTCAATAGAAGATTGGATTTTAATATCAGTTATTGGAAATTATTTTCTAAATGCAAAGAAATGAGTATAAATATAATAAAGTTAAAAAAATAATAAATGCGATTATTATGTTATTACGATAATAGCTGCCAATTTTCAATTATTGGAGGCTTTAATTTGGTATAAATCATTTTTTATATAAAAAAAAATAATTAACACAGAGTTTTAAAAAATGTAACTATAGTCTTAAAGTTGTAATGGTATTAAAAAAAATTGAAATTAATTAATAGTTATATGCACTGAAATTGTTTTTTTATAGTGAATGTTTATCAAGATACTTCAATCCTAAGAGATATCCTATTATCGGCATTTTTCAGCAGCCATTTTAAATGATAACGTAGGCTGGTCCAAGGCATTTAAAATGTCACTTTTGTTTCTATTCTGATTTAAAGGAAAATTTTAGTCGTTTTGGTACTTTTCCAGTATTTCTTGTGATCTATAATCCATGTTAATTCCCGAAATGTTTCGCTGCTCAGTTAAGGACTTTGAAAATATATGAAAATCAGGGCAACTGCGTCGGTTCACTCGATTCGTGATGAAATTCGACGGAAACTTAGGGTGTTGGTGGCGTGCCTGAACTTAATAAATAATAATTAATTAACAAATTTGTATGAATACTGTCCTAATAGAAAACCAATAAAAACTTCGACATAAACGAGTGTTTACTATATTTTTTTTACAAAGTCGATCACGGTAACTTAGAATATATTTCCCTTATTTCTCCAGTCCTTGGACCAAGTGACGTCAGCCAAAAATTCAATTTTGAATTAAGGATATCTTTTAAAATTAAAATATCTTGATATTTATTACAAGGTGAGTTTGAATATCAATTTTGATAATTAAAGTTGTTTTTTAGTAGAAATTAATAATTCCGAACTAAATAGTATTGGAGAAAAAAAATAAAATAAAGAATAAATATTCGATGTAAAAGCTCTTTTGCGTAAGGATAAATAACCAAAATTGTTTCAAAAAACTTTTAAGAGATGAAATAGTAGATATTTTATCAAATAAATTAGTAATTTTATTAATTTAAGCAATAATTATTAATTTATTATTAATAATAAGAACTGTTTAAACGATTTCAAAGAAATGAAAATATTTAGACTCGGTAATTAGAACGAAAATTGTAATAATATCTATAATTATTATTAATTTTTTAATAATTACAAATTATTTTTGTAGCATGTCTTTACAATTTGAAACACCCTTTACATTAAGTGCAAAACAACTAAAAAAAAGAACTAAAGCATAGATAATTAATAGGAGATTGATTCAATATTATATAGAATGAGACCTAGTCCTAATTTCAGGATATTTATAATAGCCTTAAGGAATATCTAAATATAGAGAGTAGAAAGAGATAGAGACGCTAAGTTGAGTGTTGAGAGAAATGTTATCAAGATTAGGTTTGTTTTTTCTTCTTCGTGTCGCTTATGAGTATAAGGAATAGAGATTTTCTTAGAGTCTTATCAATTAAATAGTCATGGTTTTGCTATATATATAAGTATTTATATCCCTAGAGTAATATAGTAATAATATAAGGGCGTGGGTTAAAAGAACACAAAACATAGAGATCATTGAGAGTGTGTGACATGAGAGCCATTTACAGAGGACAACGCTCAAAAAGTAGTGTTTCATTTTGATTTTTTCGTTCTAGAACGCCTATATAAATATACTTTTATTTAGTTTTCTTGTTGTTACTAAAAGTTATATCATAAACATGTATTAATGTACAACCCAAGGCTGGTCATTTGCTCTGCAGATTTCCCAGCAAAAGGTCTTTGAAGTGAAGTGAGATGCGATTTTGTTTTTTTATTAGTTTTAATTTGAAGAAAAGGAGGCGTTGTATTGAATTTGATTACCTAAGAGGAGTTTTCCCTTATCCTCGTCTTCATCAGCGATTCGGGACGTATTGAATATCTAGAATTGGCGATGAGAGGGTTAATAATAAGAAGAAAAAGGCGAGGACGCTGCTCCACGTGACTTTACTGGACGGAGCTCCGGAGCCAAAGTCGGGGAAGTGGATCTCCTCGGGCTCCCTGAGCTCCTCGTCGTCCGCAGAGTCGTCCACCGCGTTCGACATGGTCGCCTTGTGGCGCTGCGTGAAATTGACTCGGAAAATCGCCTCCGCCACCCCTCCCGGCGACGACACCACGAAGTAGAAGGTCCTCTGCACCCGCTCGTGCATCCGGACATAGGTCAGACGTGCCTCCTTGCAGAACGGAGTCGGCAGATCCTGAACAGATAAACAGAAATTGATTTTCAGTGTAACGAAATAAAGAGAGTGCAAAGATATATAATTTAGGAAAAAAAAGATGGGTATAAAATCAAAGCTCAGTTTAGGGTTGGCAACTATTTCTTTTAAGAAACACACAAAGATTTAAAATTATAATGTTTTGTACCTTATGGCACAAACAAAGAATGTTTATATATCGGTTAAACAGACAAACTACATAAAAATATATGTTCTTTATTAAAAAGAATGAATTTAATAAAGGGATTTATAATATCCATGTATGTATATTTTTTAAGGTTTGAAAAGTTTTTGGTTTCCTAAATTAATTTCTGTAACCTTAGGTTATCTGAAAATGAGTACATTGATTTTGATGTTTAAGTATTAATATAATTATTTTTAATTGAAAACAGGATAAAACTTTAAAAATTGTATTGGTTCAATTTTAATAATTGTAATTTAAATTTCAAAATACAGATTTTAAGAAATTTTCTTAGTTATACTCAATGTTTATTAACAAGATCCGTTTGAGTCAGTCTGATTCAAGTCTGATTCAGCACTATTGTGTTGACTATACTCTTAACTTTAAGAAATTGACACCATTTCCTTATTTATTTTTATGGAAAAACAAAAAAAACAAACTTTTGCGATTATTTCCGTATTTCGGCATAAAACAACATTCTTTAAAAATTTTAACCACAATAATATTATCTTATTTACATATTTTACAAACTTCATTACTTTAAAAGTCTTTTTTTTACTCAATTTAATTTTTTTCTTGAATCACACAAACCAAAACAAAATTTAACATGTCGACTATGGCGTCATCAAACCACAGTCGCTATGTCAGGTTTTTACAAAAACAAATAGTCGGCATGACTTTTTCTGTGTTGAGCGACTTTTGTTATACTTTAGTTTAAATTTCATTGGAATCTTAACATTTTTTTCAATTTGAAATAATAAATTGCTGATTAAAAAATGGAATTGAACAAAGTAGTGTTTTAAAACACCAATTTATTCTATAACGTAGAAATACTTTTATGAATTAATCATCTTCTGCTTTTAGTAATTTTTTTTTTGTAAATATGCAATTAATTAAAATTAAATAACCTTAACCGATTTTTATTGAAATACAAGTTTTACTGAAAAATAAGCTTTGGATTTTTATATAAAATCCAGCTGACAACCCTAATCAGTGTAACTAGGAAGTGATAAAATGGAGTGTACTTACGATGACCCCGTAAGCAAGCACGTCTACGCCGTACTGGTTGCCGGGCGTGTAGACGCGGTCGCCGTGCAGCCATCGGGCGGCGAAGGCAGGCGGGTTGGCGCAGAACTCCACGGACAAGTGGAGCGGCGATCCCGGATACGCCACTGGAGTCGCGTTTCGAGCTGCAGCTGTCGGTGGACCTAAAAGGATAATAAAGAGGGGTGTTCATGAGTTATTGTTGTACATGTTTAACTTAATAAAATAAAGAATTTTTTATTGAAAATGTTTTATATCATATTATATTTAAAACAGGTTTTAGTTCTTTAATATGAAATTTTTATCAGTAAATTCGTTTTGATTTACTTGAAGTTTTGAATTGATTATTGAAAAAATCATAATTTTTTATTTTGTGATTAGTTAAGTTTTATTTAATTGAGCAAATTAACTTCAGAATTCGTAGATTTATTTTCAGCCTTCAGTCAGTTACGGTTATAATAAATGTTTTATAATATGCAATGCATATTTATTGCTTAAAATTGATATTATACCATTCAAATTTGCTCTGTCATAGTAGTTTTTATAGCAGAAGTGCTTTAAAGAGTTTATTAAAGCATGAATGCTTTTTATTATTATTAAAGTGTGACCTACGTAAACAAAATTCATCAATTTATATGAAATATCACTTTAATATTTGAGGTTTTATTGTTAAATATTGATGAACATTGACGAACATTAGCCGACACTTTCAGATTACAGTTATGGTTTTTTATATTTAAAAATTCTGTTTCGAATCAACATTTTGTTCTGAAATAGAAACATAAAATCATTGAAAATAATTACCCAAATATAAGAATTTGTACCGGAGAAATCGAAAGCGATTACCATTAAAGTTTCTATAAATTCAGTGATCGGTGCAATAAAATTAAAGTGGAACAAAATTGCGAAATCGTTACACTGGTTTATTTGAATTTATTTCAAATTTAAGAATGTAATATTATATTCTATCATTATGTAACAGAGACAGATATAGTGTGTGGAACAGAGCAATATATATTTCTATACAAATTTAAATAATTTGTTAGATTTTGTCTTAATTTATTTAAAAAATGCATAAAATTTGTATAAAACACGGTCGATAAGCATTATTACACACGGGTTTTCTCTAAAGGACTTGCTATCTTATTGACCTTGTTGTATAAACAACTTTTGTCAAATTAATATAACGTTCTATAAATAATAGTTTTTACTAAAGTTCACATTATAAACCATTAATATATTTAATTCCTTATCAGCAACTACAAAACCGAATCGGGACAAACATTGAACATGTAAAATTAGCCATAACATTAAATTGCCGAATCCAAATGTGCAATTAAATATTTTAGATAGCACGTCTCATTAAACCTAATTATCCCTCCGATTACAATAAACATATTCTGCCGTGACACCCTGTAAAGTGTGATTGTTGTAAAATAATAATCGCGCGTGATGCAAATGTGGAAAATGGAAATTTAAATGTGTTGTAGTTGGGTTTTGTGAGGCTGGGTGGGTTCAGTGATTAAAATAATCAACCCCCAGATAGTAGTTGAGCGGGGGAGAGGCCCTTTTTGCATACGCTGCCACCAGATTTCGGCTCAGGGGACTCATCGCCCGAAACAATCAAATTTAATGCCGGCAAAGGGGGAGGTTGTGGAATAAAAAATTTAATCATAAACATGTCGTTTCGCAATTTAGTTCATGTTCCGCCATATGTGTTAATTGCGGAGTTTATGAAACCCGACATCGTGGTAGGCGATGATGCGGTTAGCGATTATTGTTGTCGTCTCGAGAGTTTAAAGGCGAAGTAGGCCGCGTGATTATTTCACCGTTGAGAAAAGCAACCCGTTTCAGCATTATTATTTTCAACCATTTTGGTTTTTAGTATTTATATTTGATCTGTAAAAGACGCCATCCATAATTATCAGGTTAATATTATTTTTTAGTTAACATTGGGAAATGAATTTTAAAATTTTTGATATTTAAAAACACTAATTAACATTAAATCATTTGAAGTTCTATATCGAAATACAAGCTTTTTCCATTATTTAATAGTTATTTGAACACTTAGGGTTCAAAGTGATATTTTGTTCATTGAGAATTTCAGTTGTCAACCGAAGCTTGCTGAGGTTGACAAGAAATTCGAATGAACAAAATTCAATCGAACCCGTAGAGTACACATAATTTTATACATTTGTAATCTAGTGTCTTTGATTCGAAAAATCTCAAAAATTTTAATAAAATAATCTCTGTACATTATTTTATTATTATAGTACGCGAGCGTGAGACAAAGTAACAATTTTTGTTTTTTGTCTCCCTAGAGAAGAAAAACTCATTTTGAATGGATGTTATGAGTGAACAAAAGCTTACTTTGAACGCATCAAATGTATAAAATGTTTTTTTCACTAGTGAAAATTTGTCTTCATTTTTTACAAGCAAAAACTTACAATCTACTAACAAACTTATCTTAACATTAAGATGCTATTTTAGCGCAAAAAAAGACACTTCTATTGTTCCAGACCGTGTAATTGGGACTCCATCAAATATTTTTAAACAAAATTTGAAATTAGTTAAGAAAAATATTTTTCAAAAAGTGGTACACGATTTAATAGTCGAATAGTTTTATTTTGATATAAAAAACAGGGAATCTATGATTCGATAATTGACTTCTTTTACGGCCTACAGTCCAATATGGTATAAGAATATAAATACGAAAAAAGAAGAATCGAATTAGTGCTTTTTCTTTATTATTAAATATTGAATTTTTAGTTAACTTTGAGAATAGTTATTTGTACTACAACGGTGTAAAGTCAACTGTTTTTTAACGAGTTAAACGAGTGTAAAACCTTTGAGCCAAAGGCGAGTGTTTCATCGTTTCCGAATTAAAAACTGGACTTTACACCCGAGCAGGACATAACGTTTTTTGCACTCCTCTCATGAGCACTGAAATTTTTACAATTTCACATTAAATTTCATTATTTACAAGAAAAATAAAAAAGTTGACATATTTCACAAATGTTTCAAGTGAAATCTTAAATTGTAAAGTTGCCGTTAACGGTAGGAAGCTAACTAATATAGTTTGCTTCCTCTTAACTACTTGGTCATAAGGCAAATGCCTATTTTATTGTTGCATGTAACATTTGTTTGCTTTAATTTGTTGTATACTAAATTTCCATTTAGAGCAATATAAGAACGAATGGCATTATAATATGATTTTTAGACAGAACTTAGAACATCTGCAACTACATAAACAAATGTGATTAAGTCAACATCCCAAGCCGAACACCTCTAAATGTCGCAATACTGAGAATAGATTTATAATTGCTGACTTTTTGGACATATCATAAATGTAGAATTTTGAAATAATCCATAATTTTTTTTGCTTTTAATTTGATTAAAAACGCAATAACTCTTGTATGACACGTGGTCGATAAGCATTATTAAACCCCCAGGCCTTCATTGAAACTTACTGCCGCCCATACCTTACAGTATAAATAATCATAATAATGAATATTGCCAATGAAATTAACATAATCCCAATTGGCTATTTTGAACAATGGAAATGCAGAGAAAGGGGAGAAAAGGGAACTCGTCTTTTGCGCTAAATGAATACCAATTAAATAACCCAAATTCGGATTTTATCAAAACCCCAATTTTCTTTCCGCAACAACAGAATAAAAAATCGAAAACTTTCGCAGGTGCTCAAGCAGTGAACTCTGAAACCAAGACTTTGCCTCGACGCTTTGTCGGAAGCCACTTTAATTCACTGCCAAGTCACCTGGATTCCAGAGGAAAACCCCCAAAACCGAGAGGAAACTGTCTTCGGCTGTATTTATTTATATATAGAAATTTGCACGGCAAATTCGCACCCAAAGTTGGAAAGTTTTAATCCGTCGGATTGGAGAATCGGTTCGCCAGTAGACTAAGGTCAGGATTTAGCAAAAACCCCAGGAAGAAGAAAATTAAGGCAGGTGTGTGGAGAAGAGGTGGGAAGAAGAGGTAGATGAAGAAGAATGTGAATGAAAAGCTGATTATTAAATAAGTTTATAATTATAATCAGAATTAAATCCGATTCGTTATTGTTTCAGCCCCTGGACCTGAACCTGGGGATGGAAATTCCGAGAAATTAAATTCCGTCAAAGCGTTTTCGATCGTTTAAAGTTAACCCCCGATATAATTCATTCCAATTTTAAATGGAAATCTCTTTAATCCTTTTTACCCCAGAGATGAACACTACCTGTCTCGCTCCAGCTTTGTCTCTCTCTATCTCACTCTCGCCCCCACCAACAAACACACAAAGCCCTAATCCAAATTTATTGTACTAGTCATCGCCAAAATAGAGTCTGTTTTATTTCAGTTTAAAATTAATTAAATTTTTCATCAGTGACACACTCCTGGCCATATTGGATTTTTTGCAGCTTCCGTCGCCGTTGTTGTTTTGTGCCCCGGAAAAGGGATATCGCCATGACCAGAGCCAGTCACCACATTGCAAGGGTTTTTGCCTAATTAAAATAGATTTCTATAGGGTGATTTAAATCTTATTTATGGATATTTTCATTTCATTTGTAGTGAGAAAAAATTTAATAACGTTTTTGTTGTTGAAACATATTTTAACTTCTTATTAAAAAGTTAATTATTAAAAAAGAATCTTTTTAATTAAAATTATGGAAAAGAAAATTCATAGTTTACAATATTTTCTCTTCAAGTTATTGATTTTTCTTTAAAAATGCGATTCAATTCCGTTTTCTATGGTAGTGAATCAAACGAGTATTAAAAGGACTTTTAAGGAGATATTTTTGTGATGCTTTAATTGAAGTATTATATTTATGATTGAATATATTTCTTTGAATATACTTTACATTATTGTACATTAAAGATAATACTATCTTTTTTTTATTTCAGCTAAATACCTAATTTGTAATGAATAAAATAAGACAAATACGGATTAAGTGTTTTTTTTTAAATTAAATACATATCTGAAAAAGAAGATGTTCTAACGAGATATTTAGGAAATTGACCAAGACTAGTTTATTATTTTTTTTTATCTCTATTGAGGTGATC
>JXOV01000513.1:201-22550 GCA_001014945.1 Clogmia albipunctata | reverse complement strand
CTTTTCCTGCCAAAATTGTGCACTCAATTATTAAAATAAAATATTAAGAAAATACTAGTTTTCTTTAAAAATTGAATTCAATAAAGTTGTAACCTGTATACATTATTGATTTATTATAAAAAATGAAAAGAAAATAGTGTTTATTAATATTATCACACGCATTCAATTTTGAGAGCAAAACGTTGCGCTTAATTNTTGTGCACTCAATTATTAAAATAAAATA
This sequence comes from Clogmia albipunctata, assembly GCA_001014945.1. NCBI lineage: Eukaryota > Metazoa > Arthropoda > Insecta > Diptera > Psychodidae > Clogmia > Clogmia albipunctata. The sequence goes on along the minus strand of JXOV01000513.1, from coordinate 22,327 downwards.
TTAAGAAAATACTAGTTTTCTTTAAAAATTGAATTCAATAAAGTTGTAACCTGTATACATTATTGATTTATTATAAAAAATGAAAAGAAAATAGTGTTTATTAATATTATCACACGCATTCAATTTTGAGCGCAAAACGTTGCGCTTAATTATCATCTGCGCTCGGTGGAGAGAGCGTAAGATTTAAATAAACTCCGCCGGCGTAAGAGGGAGAGCAAAAAGTGACGAATAATTTGCGCTTCGAGAGCGGGAGAAGTTTGCTCCGAAAACTTACTCTGGTTTTATCTGAAACATAATTTATTAGTCTTATAACTTTTTATATTTATATTATTTTTTTATGTATTTATAATATTCTAATTTATTATGAAGTATCGAAAACTATATTTATTCAAATATTTTGTTGCAATTTCAATCAAAATTTCTATATATAACTAAAACTTAGGGTATATTTTTTTAATTTCGTTCACTTTTATTAATTATTAAGTTAATAATATTTCATCACTTCCACTTTCCAGTGTGTATTTTTTACAATAACAAACAATTATATATATATATTTTTATTGGGGCCCTTTTTAGAAATACTACTCTCGCCGATGCCTCTTTCTCCAAGCAGAACTTCAATTGATTTTCGGGCATAAGTTGTCCTTAATATACTGCACAGTCTCTCCACATATGGTCTTTCATCCAGGATAAACCGGCTCTCTCTTCATTGCCATAACGAAAACGGGCTATTACCAAATATTTTATTTAATGCACATATCTGATGTCTTTTTATTGAAAAAATTACAATCATTTCATAATAACCCATTTAAATAAATAAGAACAGAGACATATAATAATAAAAAAAAGGGTGTCCCAAAATAATCGGAATTATAAAAGAGTGATTTTAAGCAATTAATTGGTTAAGTGAATCTTAAAGTACATTTTTGGTTTAGGGTTAAGTAAGAAATCGTCACACACTCTCTTCTAAACTAACCGTGGAGTTGGAACACATCCACAAAAACCCGATTACTTACTGTGCTTGGGTATAGGGTGGGATCGCCATCAAGGTATTTCTTCGCCCATTGCCCATCAACTTTTGATTTCATCATTTGAAAATCAATCGTTAAACCATCCTTTTACTTTAGTCGTCATTATGACTCGCACGAGGTAGTCCATTCTTTTCCAATTCTGTGAGTTAGACAATATGTATTCCGTCAAACTGCCAAGCTCGAATAAGATTCTCTATCTGCATTGAATATGCGACATCTGTCATCTATATAGTATATGCTTTTTATGAAATTTTACGTGATAATTCTAACAAAAAATGATTAGTCCTATTTTAACCTCGGAAACAGGGTTCAAAAGCAATGGTGTGAGATCGATTATATCTCTTTCAATGCTTCAAATTTGATTTAAGACCTTAATGGTAGAATTTGTGGCGTTGCCAATTCTACCATTTCCAATTGAAAAATATCATGGAAGGATATAGTCAAACAAACGTTATCCTGGCATGGCAGCTATTTGCCTGATATGGTATTCTATACAAAATCCAAACTAATGTTCTTTTAGATTCACTTATTTGATTGAAAGTTAAAGATTAAATCTCTCTCACAGTTAATTCAAAAGTTTCATTAATTTTAGGGCAGTTTTAAAATAAAAAAGATTTTGTACAGCTTTTTATGTTTTTTATACGACTTCAAATGCAAAAAGTTTTGAAAAAACAAAATTCGTAATGTTAAGCAAATCGCTTATTAGTATCTACTTAGATGCATAAATAACTATAATAATAAAACATGTTTAGTTTGAAAGATTTCTTAAATTTAAAACACTATATATAGTTTCTTAATTATAAGAAAATAATTTTCAAAAAAAAACCGTTATTTACAATAAATTTTAATAACAAAATCTAAAGTACATATACTTCACACAAAATTAGCTATATTATCAAATAGTCTTTTTTACAACCAAATACAAATTATTCAAATGAACTTATCGTATCACCACCAACTCACAACACTTTGATTGAACCTCTTAACAAAACCGGAATGAAAGCGGATTCCTGATCACGTATTGCCAATCACTCGAAATCGATTTGCATATCATTGCACTGGATTGTTCTTAGTGGGGTGATAAAAGCTTTTCTTGTAGCTCAGTCACGACACGGCGAAGGGGACTGGGGCAGAAAAAGTGGGTTTGTGCAGCACCCAGTTTTGCATTCGGAATTAGATGAAGACTGCCGAGTTAATGGAAATTATTTGTTAATGAAAGAATAATACAGAGCAGGGGCGAAGAAAAAGTGGTCTTGTTATTTGGCACATCTTCCCACGTAGACGAAGCCAGAAGAAAAATCAATTTTCCTTCCAGTGTTTGTACATATATAAAAAGGGGCAAAAAGGCAAGCTTGAAAAAAAACTGACAGAGAATGTCACTTAATACTCTAATCTCGTTCCGTTCTTGCGACTCAGCCATTAGTTTTTCCACAAACTGAAACTATCGCACATTCCAAATGACTACAGATACAAAAAACCCTGTTCATATATAGACTTTTGAAAGAGTGCAAAGGACTGTTATTTTTCCATTAACTCTATTCCACTTTTTTAACGCAAAAAAGTCCCTCTGTCTACCTAGAATCACTCGAAAAACTAAAAATTATTAACATGCCCAAGAAGTGCTCTTCGTTACAGTCAAAAGTTGAACGGAATTTTTTCAATCGGGTTAAGTGCAAAGCCACACTGGTACAATAAAAATTAATATTAAATTGGAAACAGTTTCATCCAATTTGAGCTCGTAGCAAGTTGTTAAATATTCATTTCCAAAATGCACTGCTTCTTTTTTAAATTAAACATGTATAGTTGGTATTAAAATATTTCAATTACTATCAGTTTTGATTGAAAGTTGTATTTTAGGTTTATGGTTTTTCCTTTTTGCCTTACTGTTACACTATTGTTACATATATTTTGAACTGTAATATCTCGAATTACAGTAAATGGCAAGAGAACTTTGAATTTATTATATTCAAAAGTTAATAAGGGTTTGATCATCGTAAGTTTTGTATACTTTCATAATACGAATCCAATACATTCAGGATTAGAAACAATTACGACAAAATAACATTTATTCTTTTATGAAAGTAAGAGGAAATCATATTTCCCTCCACCACTGAAACCCTTGTAAGAGCACAATTAGCTTGTTTCTGTTGAACACACTTTTCTTCGATCAACTTCGCGATAATTGAATATCTCTCCCAAGAATTGTGCAAAATAAAAACGAAATGTTTATGCGCAACAATTTCTGGTTATGTAAGAGGTGATCTGGTGATCGCATATAGGTTTAGGTAAAACATTCCGATACACTTTCCAACAGAGTTGTCGGTTGTTCCAGCCTGTAACGATACTTTTACGTATTTATAAACAACTCCTTAAGCGCTAAGCTGGAAAGTGACGTCCACCAGTAAGAGGTCATTTTATTTTTAAACGGTATTTATTCGCGAATTACATAGTTTTTTTCAATTCGAAACAAGTGGGGAAATAGAGATTTATACAGCACGAATTTGCCATGTATTTTAACGAGAACATACCGAACACACTCTTTTTTAGAGACCTACAACTCCAACAACTCAACTCCACCACCGGCCAACTGAGGGGTCCGAAATATATACAAAAACTATTTCCTCACAAAAATCTTCGTGTGCGAGCTCTTTTCGTGGGCGACGGTCCAAGCAGAATCAGGAGACTGAACTCTTCTACCGGAGGTATTTGCGTGGATTCAACCATATGAAGATCATCCTACGTTATATATTATGTAACAGTTGAGCTTTTGTAAACCTACACCTCTGTTCATTTAACCCCTTTACCTTCCAATTAATAAGTAAGATGGGAATACCTTTTAACGAAATTCTCTACTTAAAATATTTCAATAATAATGTGTAGAGATTTGGTTATGACGACAATGTGTAATTTTATTAAATTGGTGACTAAAATGCGTGAAATTTTGATATATTACCGCTCGCGTGCTGTAAAGTAAACCGTTACAGGACCAATTTGCGTTAAAAACAGGCTTCTTTTCGATACGGAATTGCACAAAATATGTTTCTGCACCAAATTTGAACAGCAAACAGTAGGAAGAAGAGTTTCAAAAGCCAAGTCTTCTAAACTACTGCCGATTTTTTTCATTTCGGCTCTTCGATCTGAAGCGGTTTTCGTACCAAGAGATCCTACGGTTGTCTCATGTATCCATATAGTCTTAATCTGTTTTCTGACTATTTGTCCGCAATTGGGGCCACTCTCCAACTTCCTCTGACTCGTTTGTTTTGTATTCTTTCAAAACGTGTGACCCTTCCGGCCTATCTAAGTATTATTGTTTGTAAAGATCTTTTGATCTGAACACAGTGCTCTAAAAACACCCTGCAACAAATCGCATAGAAGTTAAGTTTGCGTTAATTCTCAATAAGTTGTATATTTTAGGATCTTCATTATGTTGCTGTTTTATAGATTTATTTAACGATTCCATAATCATAAAAATAACTGTCGATTATTTAACAAAAACCAAATTTTAAATTTTTCCACTGAAACAAGTTACAAATTCAATTTATTATTCTGTAATTAAAATGTCTACAAACTTGTAATTATTATTTAAAGTTTTGTATTAAGAAACTATTTGATAATTACATTTTCGAATGTAAATTAAAGAAATAATTATACCTTTAATGAAGTAAAGAATCTGATTACAATTAAATTTGTGTCAACATTTTTTATATGTGGTTTGTATTTTAAAAGTAAGTGAAAAAATCTAGAACAAGATTTCAAATTTAATCTATTTTATCTATTGGAATTTCTCGTATACTGAATTCCAAAGAGTTAATATCAAATTGAATTATATCCTTCTCCTCTTTATATTGATTCAATGTCATTCATCGTTATTTGCCTATCAATTTTTATTTACGCCAAAGCCACCACAAGGAATTTCTTCTCAATTTATTGACACCCTTAACCCACACCCCCTCCTGCCAGAAAATTGTAAACCCTATTTTATTACTATGGCACGGGAATATTTAATTCGTTAAAAGAATTATGAATTTCGATGGAAATCCAGCAGGCGTCTCCATTACGGTCCTCTTCGTCCTGGCGCTTGGCATGCTGTTATTAAAAATTCAGTTCAAATGCCGAATGTGGCTGCCTGAATCCATATGTATAAATGTGTGTGAGTTTGAGCGCTCGAGAGTACGTTTTTACATATCAAATTTAACTCTATAACTCAAATTGAAGTTTAATTCAACGTTCGTAATGCCATACCCTGTATTCATCTCAAATTCCGAATACATACATTAAATAATCATTTCCATGCAATATGTACGTAATAAATATTGATCGACATAATTCCTGATTCCGAATTCGACGATTTTGTATGTGCTCAACAGTGTATGTGTTGAATTACATTTTTGTCTCTACAGGCACATAGAATTGAATAGAACAGAGTACTTGCAAAACATGTCAATCAGTCGTAGTTTGTCATAGTGATTCAAATTAAAACTCATATTAATTAATTAGTTTTAAGTATTTAGTTATTTATGAATATTTGTTGCTTAAAATTGATATTATGAAACTCAAATTTGCTCTGTCAAACCTATGTTATAGCACAAGTGTCATAAAGAATGCTCTGTTATGTTATGTTATGTTATGTTATGTTATGTTATGTTATGTTATGTTATGTTATGTTATGTTATGTTATGTTAGGCTCATAGTTTTAACCAACATAAATTCTTAGAGTACAAGGTTGACGCCTATACACTCCTCCTCACGAGCGGCGGTCGGACAAATTACAGTTAGGGATTTTTATATTTGAAAATTCTGTTCCAAAACATAAACATCCTTGAAAACTATTACCCAAATATTAGAATTTGTTCCGGAGAAATTCAATTCGGTTACCAAAAAAGTTTCCCTAAATTCAGCGATTGGTGCATTGAAATTAAAGTTTAACAAAATTCCGAAACCGTTACACAGGTTTATTTGAATTTATTTATAATTTAGGAATATTCTATCCCTTTCCCATAATATTCAGAAATTTGAAGAATTTTGAGAACTTTTATGTTAATTTATTTAAAATTGCATACAATTTTGTATAGTACACGGTCGATAAGCATTATTAACCACTTGGGTCTTCTTTTTAAATTTTAAATTAAATTTCAAAGTCACACACTTTAGGAGTAATTAAAAAAGAATTATATTTTGTATCCGTCTCTTGCACATAGTTTAAGAAGTCGTAATTCAATCAAAAGTACAAGCCGTTAGGCGAATTTTTCTTCGTTTCCAAGCTAAAACCAAATTTTATACCTGAGCAGGATATAAATATTAAAAATTCACGTAAAACAAATTTTAAAAATTTGGTCTATAACAACGTATTCTTTTAAACGGTGTCGGGGACTATTTGATTGCTATAATGGTTATGATTTAAAATTGAACAATTTTTTCCTCAAAATAGCTATTTTGGTTTTGAAACAAAAATAATTTCAGATTATTATTTTTTGTTCACTAGGGAAATAAAAATTTGTAATTTATAATTTTAAATTACAATAAAAACTGATGTACAAAACATTTATTTTTTTTCAAATCGTCAAATTTCAATTTGGTTTACATTTTAAATTGACAATGAATACTTCTCAATATTATTTCAAACAGGATTTTCCAAATAAAATAGACATGATTTGCAAATGCTTAATCCCATTCATTTTACACGAATTTGCAATCAAATCTGCGACTAAATTATACGCGATTAAATGCCCTTTTTCAATCGATAACTGATTTTCCATCAGATCTATATCACAAGGTGATCGATTAACTTGACATGTCCATGCTGTTATTGGCATCGGTAATGGCTAATTGACTTTCAATTATAATTATCAGGAAATCAGAAGTTAAAATACAGCATAAATGTCAGTCTGGCTTATTAGTGTAACGATTTTATGTTGACATGCAAGGAACATAAAAAAGTAGAACATTGTTTGTAATTAATCAAAATGATAAGACAAATATGGTTCAGGATAATGTAAAAAATAATAAATACACATGTTATGCTTCTAATTGACAAAATCCATTAAAATATTAGCAAATTGATTAATGCGATGACTTTTATAATAACTTGTATAACAGTTATTTGTACTACAAGGGTGTAAAAACCGGATTTTACACTCGAGAAGGACTTTTTTTTTGCATTATCCTTAAACCGCTACAACGGTCTCTATTTAAACCGTTATTTGACCTTTACAAGTGCTTGGAATAAATATTCTATTTTTTAATCTCAATATCAATGTCTAAAAGCTTACTTTTTTATACAAAAGTACAAAATAGTTATTTATGCTACAATTGTAAAGTCAATTTTTTTTTAACGAGTGAAACGAGATTGAAACATTCGACTTAAAGGCGAGTGTTTCATCGTTTCCGAGTTAAAAAACAGGACTTTACACCCGAGCAGGACGTTTTTTGCACTCCACTCATGAGCACTGAAGTTATTACAATTTCACATTAAATTTCATTATTTACAAGGAAAATTTAAACATTGTTTCACAAATGTTTCAAATGAAATCTGTACTTGTAAAGTGACCGTTAACGGTTGGAATTCTTCTTTTGTGACATGGAACATTTGTTTGCTTTAATTTATGTAAAATAAATTTCTATTTTAAGTAATATAAGGCTATTAATATAATTTACTTACATTACAGTTAGGCTGATTTCTCTAAGATATCTACGTAATGAGCAAAAAAATGAACAAAAATAGCCAAATTACATGGCTGTTGAAACGGTAAAAATTAAAATTTTAAAACAGGAAACGTTAATTAATTTGAAACATCATCACGGCCCTATGGCATAGCCGAGAACAATATTTTGTGTAGTTTAAGGGCATCAATGGTGATCAAATTTTGACTTTGAGACAAATTTGTTGGATAATTTATTTAGTTTATTTAGTTTTCACTAGTGAAATAAAAATTCATTAAAGTGAAACATTACGAAACTCAAATGGATATCGAAAAGCGTATGTTTCAATACGGGAGTGCAAGAAAGATTATTAGGATCAATTTAAAATACCCTTCAAATAACAAAGTTTTACATTTACACCTCTTTAATTAGAATTAATGAAAATATTACAAATCTGAACANTAAGTATGAAAAGATTATACTCTGCTGATAATCTGTCATTTTTGTTCCCCTTGTTTTTCAAATGCCGTAAATGTTTTATCGTTAATTACTTATAATTGTTGTAAAAATGTCTAAGTCAACATACTATACATGCCTTTGTCATATTTTCTGTTCTTCATTTCATAAAAAAAAAAAATTTCCCTTTCAATTCCTGTAAGGAACATGGGGGGTCGCAACCTCAACCAACGGGTTTTTTTTGCGACATTTCGGTGACTATTTGTTTTCAGTGTATTATTAGTCAATTAATAGCACCTAGACCAGTTTGAAAATGGACCCAGTCAATCCTATCCGCCCAGGGATCGAACCCTTGACTCCGAAGAGGCAGCCGGATGCGTTAACACATCGGCCACGAGACAAATCTGAACATAATATCATTATATAACTTGATAACATATCTGGTTTTTATCCATATTCGAAATAATCAAAAATATTTATTATCTTTTTTATCTTAATCATCATTTTCTTTTCCCAAATTTGAAATTAATTAAGAATATACATTTGACAAAACAGAATATAATTTTAGAAAATATCATCGGTTGACTTAAATTCATTGTTTAAATTTCTGTCGTCAAATATAAATGGAATGTAAGCATATCAGTTGGTTCATGCAGTTTTTTTAAAGTTTTGGACATGTATTGAAACTTCTTAATTTTGTAGGGAAGTACCGTTGGGTTCCAAGAACCTCGTTCAGGTGGTCTTCATTAAAGTCAGTGATTACTCAGATTTACTCGGAAGGGTTATTTATAACGACAAATCATGGGCAAATGGTTATACCATCAGAAACAAAGTCAAATCGTCCAGAGAAAAGTATACAGAAGAAAGACCCAAGACCGATTAATATTAATATTAGCAAAGCAAATGCTTTAACATAACAATCAACAACAAAAATTTCAATGGAATTTGAAAATTCTCAGAACTTTTTAAACAAATTTAATAATCTTCCTTTAATTTAATACAGAAAAACATATAGAAATGCGAATTCAATTGAGATGAAATTTTTATTATCAATTGATTAATACAAATATTACCAGTTAATCAAAAACAACATATATTTTCAATAAAATATGTTTTTGATGATGATACAATTAAGTTATTGCAAGTTCGACAAAATGAAAACCAATAAAAAACATAATGACCCTTAGTCTATCAAATGTTATTGACACCCTTACCATTCAGAAAAACAGAGGTAGCAGCAGCAGCATCACATTCCTTTACTGGAGCGGATTACAATCGTTTTGCAGAGGCAAAAATAGGGCAATAAATTACCGAAACTCAGACAATAAATAATCAGAAAAGTATAAATGATGTTCACATATTTTAACGTTCGATTATTGAATTGTTTTTCGCACGAGTTGGTTTTATTGTTGGCAACAGCGTCATCATCATTCTGGGTGTGATTAAGCTCTGTGAACCCGAGACGACTCCAGGAGAAATCTCGTATCGAACTGGGAAAGACGTGAAAGTTTTGCCGGGGCGAAAATATTTTGATGATGAAAGAGAGCTGTTCTTTTGAATTATTTCCTTTCTTCTATTGATGGCGAAATTTTAATTTTGCACATATAGGGGTTGAATATAAATATTGCCCCTCGAATGAAGATAAATTGGAGTCTTGCTTTTCTTCCGTTTTTTGGGCTTTTTGTTTTGCTCCTTGCGCAAAATTGTTCCACTCTCTTCTCCTCCCGGGGCAACAAAAAAAAGTAGCGCCAGTATAAATGCGATGATTAAAAGCTTTTGGAGCTCCCGCACCGCATTAAAAGAATTTCAAATAAATCATGAAAGTAAATAAAACATTTAATTTGGATTGTTTTCTTATGTCTGCATTAATGGTTGTGGAATTAGAATGGGGCCATTAATGATTTAAAATTTGCCCACAAAAGCGCTATAAATTATTTCCAATGGTGTGTCTGGTCTGGCACGTTGGGCTATCGATGGCGCCCAAATTGGTCGCTTGATCTTCGCCATTGTCCGTGTGAATCCTGGCATTCTCCAAAGACGTGAACCTTAAAATGGAATTGAATTATCATGGCAAAGTGTAATCTCACTAAATCGACCATAATTTATTATGTCAAAAATGAATTTTTTCGCCCCCGCCGACTTTCGAGAGTGAAATAATGCTCTGAATTTGAAAGAAATTAAGTAAATGACCATTTTCGGTGGTATATTGTTCAAGTCTGTTAATTGTGTCTGGACAGTGTTCCGAGGAATTTTGATTGGCGTCTGGTGTAGATAAATAAAAGGTCATTAGGACGAGGGGCTGTCATTAAAATTGACGAACGTCCATTGATCATTTGAAGACGGATTATCTGTAATAGGAGAATAATATGTTTAAAGTAATAATTAATGGCCGTTTATTGAAGAACGTGCTCAAATCTATTCATCCAAACGCCGTTATCCACCTTTTTAGATTACTGTGAATATCAACACTACTGTGCAAAATATATTAGTCTAAAAACCTTAGTTTCACTAGGCTTCTTTTTGTACTAAAAATTTTGTTGTTTAACGAATGCTAGATTATAAACGTAAATTATTTATACCAAATATTAGGACGAGTTTTCATTATTCTTTCTTATAGTATTCATATCACACAGGTTTCATTAAATAGTTAAATATTAAGAAAATATTTTTAATTTTCGGAAGTTTATATATTTTAGCATAATGGAACGGAATAAGCCATTAAATATGTCACATTTTTATTTACTTTAATATTATTATATTTGATTGTCCCACATGAAGTTTTTCACTTTCAGCGGGAAAATTTCGATTGTTCTTTGAATTTTTTTTTTCATTCTTAGTTTAAAAAATTTTTTAAAATATATTATTTAATAATCATAGTCATATAATAGGGTTTACTTATATTTTTTATATACAATAACTAATGAGTACATGTTTAACCAAGATTTTCTTGGTTTAAAATTTTTATCTTTAAATTCTGATTAGTTTAAGCCAGATTTATGAAAATTTCCGGATAGTAAAAAGTATTGCACCATAAACTAAAAACAGTAATTTAAAATTTAAATAAGGATGTATGACTTTTAAAACTTGATCTTTAGAAAAATCTCCACCTCTACTTCTAATGAGGGTTAATGAAAAACTGAAACATTCATTAAAAAATTAGAATCATTTCAAACAAGAACCTTACTTTAGAAAGACACACGAGGCTACGGTATAACTGTCGCTTCTTCCATTAATGCAGACCTGTAATACTGGCATATTATCACAACAAAATTGGGACATAATTTTGAATCATAGACAGAAATCTAAAATCTAAAATCTAAATCAATGACTCTTTCAAGGCAAGCTTCAAGTATATGCTGCACAACATGTCTTAACAATTTTAAACCCTTTACGACCCTCGAATTTCAATATCTCCAAAACTGGTCTTATTCAGCACCTATAGATTACAGTCAATTTCGCATTATAAAAATTATTCAAAGATCCCATTTTCTGTTTATTGGAAGGATGTGATTTTATCCCTTATAGAATTCTTAGGCGTCTGAAGTGCAGAATACTAAAGATTTCCTTTTATACATCCTACAACTTTTAAACAAAATATGCAGTTGAAAAAAACCGTTTGTTGTATTTAAAATATTGAAAAAAAGAAAATTTATAGTGTTTGATAACTTTGGCACAAGGTGTGAAGTTTAATTGTCCTACATGAAACTCAATCAATAATTAATTTAAGATTATTCTTTATTTAAGAACATATCTTTTTATAAAAATCCATTAAATACCTAAAATTTAAAAACAAATGATAAACTGATCAATCTGTCTCAAAAAACCTATTACTTTTGCACGGTAGTGTATTTATATAAAACAGCAAATGGAGAAATTGTTAACTTGAAATGAAAAAAAATTTCCACCATTCAAATTATTTATGGCATTGTTCTTTATGGCTCAAATTTAATAACATTTTCCATCATTTAAATACACATTTATTTATTCGCGTTGTCACTTTATCAATGCCACTCGGCGACGCCTGGGGCTGTGTTGTATGCTGGTGCCAGGTAATTCGTTTGGTTTTGGCGAAGAGACTTTATAAGTGTATGTACATATAAATAGATGCGGGGAGAAGTGAAGAAGAAGAAGAAGTAGAAGAAATAAAATGAGGAGACGCGTTAAACAAAAAGGATATTCACTGAAAACTGAATGAAAAATTCTAATCATACGAAATGGGTTAAATTGTATGGCATGTCATATATTACGGTTCCTTCACACAAGAGTTGTGGCCAATTCTCACTGAGAAGTCGGCTTTTTCCACATTGCGATTTCATCCAAAGGGATGAGTTTTTCTTCCTTTTCTTTTGGATTCTTTTTTTCGTTGCTGCCTGTTAATAAAGGGGGCTAGCAAATCAAAATAGAGAGTTGTCTTTTATAATGGGAAAATTTCTTTGCGACGTGCCTCATTTTTATCCTTTCTCACTCCGGCACTGACACAAGCCCTCGGTTCAGTCCAAATTGAGTGACTAGGCAAAGTGAGAGTTTGATGATAATTTACGATTGTTCCTGACAAAACTCACGGAATAATGACTAGGGTCTGCGAAACACGACTATTACGCTGAAGCCTAAACGATTTCACACCCGTTGCGTTTTATAATGAGACAAGGTTCCTAAAAATTGATGACACTTTTTTCGACGCCGAAAATATATTATTAGACAGAACGCCGCTCTACACTAAAGGAAAATAGATTCCCATCATTTCCATAAACCGAGGAAAAATGGGAGAAAATAAATTGTAGACGTTTATGACTCGAGTGCAAAATGTGTATATAGAAAGTAGCAAGAAAAAAGAGGAGAAGAAATGAAGTGGTGTCGGTGGAGGAGCCAAAGTTTATGGTGGAGACGCTTGGTCATTAGCGCGTCCGTCTCAACAATAATTACCGTTATTTTTACACCGGTTATATCCGTGTCTTACCGACGTTTTGTCAATAAATATTAGTGTACTGCTCCGATTTTATCGAACCATTAATAGTCTCTTCACAACATGCCTATAAAATCGCCAGGGTTTTATTCACATTTCTAAATACCATGCAAGGAATGAAAATAGCATCAGACTTTTAATGATGTGTGATAATCTTTTAATATGATTATCCAATCAATTTGAAATTATACGGTATATATGATGTGATGCATATTTGAGTATAATTATATGTATTGACATACAATTTCAACAAAAAACTGAATAAAAAAATTAAGATTTAAAAATATTGTAATAAAAGATTCTTATTATTTTGTGTAAAAACATGTCAACAACTTGCGATAAATATTGATTCAAAATTTATAAGCTTAAAAAGTTCTATAATTATGACTTCTAACAAAATTAATTATTTAATATAAAAAGTTCAAGAATTTCTTTAAATTACTTGACCTTAAGTATTTAGTTCCAAAATTTCCTCATGTGCTCTTTAAATGGACAACCTTGAAATAATTACATATTAAACACTGCTGAAGAATTTTAACTAGTTAAAAATAGTAATGTGTACTACATTCTTACTTCCTTGACCATATTAAACTTATATGAGTACGCAGTAAACAAACATTGCATGTGTTTTAAACGTTAGCCTAGTTGTTAAACGTTGGGTTTATTTTTTATGCGAGATTATTTTTTTACAACAAACGTGTTGACTTTGTAATTAAGTTCGTTTAATTTAACAGTTATTTGGAGATTAAACTAAATTCAAGCATTTAATTCAGTTACTCGAGTATCGATAACAGAAATATTATTAAGCATTTCTTAATATTTTCCTAAGAATGGATCTTTTCTTAGTCGTTAAATATAAATTATTTTTCATTTTTTTCAATTTTTAACTACTCATCAGATCAGACCATCTCGTATGATAGCGAAATCTCGATCTGGTTCCCTCAATGTCATCAGTTACAATTTGACGTTATAAGTTTTTGTTTGGTCTTCGAACTTCATGTCCAAAAAATTGAAGGATCACCTGAAGTCTCACAGACGATAATCTCTTTGATACATTTAATTATTGTAGAATTAAAATGTTTGTGCGGTAGTTGGTGCAAGATACTCCTCAAAAGAAACTTTAATTTTTGATCACATTTAATGGAAACTAACGAAATTAGGTTGAAGTTTAGTTTAAATATCGGGTAGTTTTGAAATTTATAAGATTCTAAAATATGAAGATAGTATCGTCCGTCATCAACAAGGTATATAGTTTATTTCCGTTTAAAAAATACGGATTTTTTATTAATTATAAAACTATCATTAACAGAATATTATACAAAATTCTATTTTGTGTTTAATTGTAAACTGTAATTATTGATATTATAAAAATAGCGATAAATTTGAGGGTTAAATTTGACATGAGAGAGAGAGAATGATCTTCATATGTCAAAAACAATCTATGGTTGTAGGAAAGAAGCAAAAGATAACTATCATCTTTTTTTCCTTTTTTTTAATTCCTGAAAGGACCATGTATTGTCTCAACCTCAACCAACGGCTTTTGACTTTTCATTGGCTCTGTTTTTCAGTGTCTTATTAGTGTATAAATAGTACCTAAAGTGGTTGAAAAGGATCCAGTCAATCCGAACCGCCCAGGATTCGAACTCATGCCTTACGAGTTGGCAGTCAAATGTTTAATCATTCGATTATTGGCAGAAAACTATCATCTTTCTTATCAAGAGCAACAAATTAAAGTAATAGAGATGTAATAGAATGACATGTTTCACAAATGTTTCAAGTGAAATCTTAACTTGTAAATTTAACGTTAACGGTTGGAATTCCTCTTAACCACTTGATCATAAGACAAATGCCTCTTTTTTGTGACATTGAACATTTGTTTGCTGTAATTTAAGCAAAATAAATTATTATTTAACGCAATATAAGGTTATTAATGTAATTTACTTACATTACAGTTAATCAGATTTATCTCTGATATCTACGTAATGTGTCCAAAATCGAACAAAATAGCCATATTATATGAAGATGGTTGTAGAAACAGTAAATATTAAAATTTTAAATCAGGAAACGTAAATCATAATCACGGTCCTAAGTCGAGACCAATATTTTGTGCCATAAAGTGAAACATTAAGAAACTCAAATGGATATCGAAAACCGTACGTTTCGATACGGGAGTGCAAAAATATAATTTCGTAAAGCAAAACAAGTTGTCTTTAAATTTATAAACATCCAAAAAGCATGTGTAAGAACCACCCTTAGTCTCTTTATAAAGTGGAGCATTTTTTGTGCTATCTATTGTTCATGCAATTGAGCAGCGACCACAACTTATTACAATGTTCGTTCATCGTTCGCACGTACGATGTGAAGTAGTTGGAATAATTTGTTACTTTCAGTGTGTGTTTATATGCACACGATACGTGATAATCTGTAAATCTGCAAACATACAATTCACATCCACGACAAAATACCGGAACGGATAACTGAAATGGATTATTCTGTTTTTGAAAAAAAAACCTCCATCGGATTGCGAATTTATCCTTTTAATTTTGAGCTTAATACGTGAGCTGGATTATTGCAAATATTTGAAATTGCTTTACATGTCACATCATTGAAACTCAGCCACCGTAAGAAGAGTATTTGAAATATTTCAATATTTTAAAATTAAATTTAGATTTTATATTGCTTGGCTTTGATGCACACATCTAAAATGCGAGTATTGCAGAGCTCAACTATTTTGTAGCAAATTGCGATTTAGTGCATGTATAATAAAATTAATTGCACTGCGATGCTATAAGAGATGAAGATTTATAATTTTATTTACTAAACACCAACACAAGGAATTTAAAGAGGTTGAAGCAAATATTAGTTGTAATCTTAATGGAATTCATTTTTGAACAAACATTTAAATATATATTTTACTAAGATTTAAATGAATTTCTTAGTTTCTAAGAAATCGTAAATGAATAGAAGAAAATTATTACCGTGTAGACGTCTTCATAAAATCTCAAACTTAAGAGTTTTATAATTTATCAAAAGAGTCAACTTCTGTTTTTGCAATTATTTAGTAGACTGTGAAATCGGATTTTCTGCTTAAAACCACTCTTAATTCTATATTTATAAAAGTAAGATCATTCTGTTTATAGTATCATATATTACTCAAAGAGTATTATAATAAAATTCCAAATGCCGTCAAAACATTGTACTTTCTTAAAATAGATTGAAAGAATAATGTTGAAAATGGTATATTGTTCGGATTTTTTATAATATTACCTATGTTATTATAAATAAATTTATTATTTAGAATACTTATGGAAATTAATAGTCAGTATTTTAGAACTTACCAAAATTAAACGCTTTACAGGTTATTGTATTTTGCAATATGGGGTAACCCTATCTGAAAAATTGTAATTTGGACAGATTTTTCATAAACCAGAGAAAACTAACACAACTGCATCATTATCATTTTGTCTACCAAACTATATCTATATTATTTTTGGCAACGAATATTGAATGAAATATCCCGCATTTGATGAATCAGATGTAGCCAAATGTAGTCTCTCCAAGTTTGAGAAACCTGCCCGACACATAATTGCAATTGATGACTGAATTCGTATAAGACTACATGCGAAATTCGTTTTCTAAACTTTCTATTGAAATCCAGAAATGTAACTTCCACTAGACTAGATGGATGTAGGTTTATTTTTCAAATGAATTCTAGCAAAAAAATTTTAAATTACGATTAAAATCAATTATTCACAGTTTCGAGAAGACATCATAGTTAATCAAATTCCAACAACATAAAATAAATATCGATTGTATATGGGGAACATTTTCTGCCGAATTACCCTTATTCAATTTTATTTTTAATATTCTGGATGAGTTATTTTGAAATTATATTAAAACCTTAACTCTTTGTTAAACAATCAGTTCAATAATAATTTTTGATGCAAGAGTGTAAAATGAGTCATTTCAACAAGGAAATAATTTCAACATTATTTTATTGCAGTTTCCAAAAAACTAATTAAAAAGGATAAGCCATTACGTAAAATGCCACCAGAATTTATCAATGATGCAAATATATAACTAGATAATAACACAGCGAGTTAAAACAAGTAAATATGTGATGAAATAAACTATTTCACATGTGTATCGAACGCTATTTTGTGTAATACCTGTTAATCGATAATTACTAATAAAAACGTTCGCAATGGTTTTAAGAACAAATAAGAAACGGTCTAACCAAATTAGAGGGAGAACTAAGACTTAAATAAATCTGAATTGATTAGAGGGATAGAAATACTCCCATCTCACTTTTATAAACTATAATACGGTCGATAAACATTGTTAAATACAAGGGCCTCCTTTATTATATAGTATGTGTATAGTGCCTTATATTATCAACCTAGTTGTATAAAAATATAATTTTGAATTTCTACTCAAAAATAGATTTTTAAAAATAAAACTATTATTATTGAATTTCTTTATACATCATTGCTGAAAACGCTTCAATTCAGGGCATCCAAATAAAAATTACAAAAATATAAATTATAAATAAACGAAATTAGCTTACTTTTGAATACAAGATTATCCTATATAAACAATAAAAATATTCAGAAAGATTAAACCTGAACCTGAAAGGACAGAAGGAAAATTCTAATCAATTAAACAATGAAGGAAAAAGCAGGAAATTGAATTACGGAATTGTGCATCCAGAATAATCAGTTACAGAGTTTGGTGGAAAGGGGGTAATAAATTCAGTTTAGTATAAATTAAATTACAGCTCAAACCAAACAAATACAGGGTTAATTGAATTCCGGTTATAGTATTGTATGTATGTGTGGAAAAATTGAATGCAAATTGTGGTCATCTCTGGAATGAGTATGCAAAACTTGATAGTTATTGGATTAAAAAGGGCAATCGAGAGTATCCAATATCGTGTACTGAGGTTGAAACCGCAATAAGTAATTGAAATCTATACAATATGGGCAAATAATTCATCCCCATACACGTCAATAAATTACCCCCCAAGAATAATAAATAAACATTTCGAATTCCGTATTTTCCGGGCCCTGTCACTAACTTTGGTTAATTTTCTCACAATATAAAATACAAATAAATTAAACATATAACTGTATTTATACAAAAGTACATGGAAAAGTACTTGAGATTCGGATTCAACGAAATAATAAATTCCTTTATATAAATTTATATATCAAGAACAAGATTGTCCAAATATGTATGTTGCCACAATATTTATTTACTCTCTGGCAAGGAGAAAATTCCTGCAAAACCAAAAAGCAATGCCAAAAATAAGTGGAAAAACAAACAGATTTGCAAAACACATATCCGGAAAAAGAAACAAACAGCAAAAACAGCAGCAATAGTGTCGGATCTAGAAGATTAACTGAATGAGCAGCAGATATAAGATTATACTTCTTCTTGTTCTTCTTCTACATCTTCTCTTCCAAGACTCTACCTATGGAACTTTGTTTGGCCCATAATTCTTTTCACTATCTCTTCGCCAACATACGTTAAATGTGGATTAATGATGCGGTGCTTGCGAAATCAAACTTCAAGGACTTGCTTAAGACTTGCCCAGATTACAATCTTTAAACTTGGCTAATGCTCCCGAGACTCTTCCAAAGAACTTAATAAGCTCACAGGTTATATTTATGCGGTGAGACTTTTCCGTTTGCTGTTTGGTGCGTTGCCAGAATATAAATCAATTGCACGGAAGGATGTATTAAGATTATACACTTACGAGTAACAAGGTCTCATTATTATGACAACTTGTTGATTCCGCAAAGATGAAGTATAGGAATTTTTTCTATTTGATATAGGAACAAATATAAAACACATTAGATGTTTTATAATCATCTCATATTTAATCGTAGTTCTGACAACATGTGGGAAAATGATCTAAATTAAACCGTTTCTTTACAACAATTCGCGTACTTATTTTCGAAATATAAAGTAAAGAATTAGAAGACAACCTAGTACTAAGGAAGCTGTCCAGCGAATAGAACTTTTGGTTTCAATTGTTGAGAACCACAATTTAAGAAATACTTTTGTCTAATTCCGTATCGAAAAGTACCCTCTTTGTAACGCAAATTGTTCTGTAATGGTTTACTTTACAGCACGGGGTGCGATAATATTTTAAAGTATTCACGCAAATTGTCACCAATTTAATGAAATTTTATATTGTTGTCATAACCCAATAACCCAGCATTTAAAAAAAAAACATTTTAAATTTAATTCACTTGTCTAAATGAGTTCAAAAAATTTCCTCTAGATGGCGAACATGTCAATTTGGTAATTTCCGGATGCAATACATTTAAAACGAACAGAAAGTAAGACACACAATCAGACACAGTAAAACATTCAGCTTTTGTATGAATTTACCTTTGCTTCTAGCTGGCCCAAGATATCTTTCATTTTAAAGACTGTTTTACATATTATCATAATAATGGCATAAATAGATGTTTAAGATCAAACATTATTTACTCTTAAACTGATAAGTTTTTAATTTCACTAATTAAACTATTTATAAAAAATAATTTTAATACTCTGAAAACAAAATAGTCAATGAAGTGTCTTAATTCGTTGGTTGAGACTCCCCATGTTCATTACAAGAAATAAAAGGGAAATTTCTACAATTATAAAAAAAGGATCTAACTCGAACTACGTAACGCATTCATAGTGTTTTATGTATTACAAACAATTACAAAAATATTATTTTAATTAAAAAATATTACCAAATTAGTTTTGTCTCCATTGAATCCACATTAAAGAGACAAATTTGGACTGTTATAATTACGAAACCATAATAACCCAAAAATGTCAAAACTTTCTCAGAACTTTGCCAATTTAAATTTATATATTAATGACAAGTCAGTGCATTTATATTTGAATGCAGTCAAAGCAATTTGCTAATCTGCATATATAAATTATTAACTCGATCACTTGAATTCACATCTAAAAATAATCTGTGTGGTAAAGTTGTTTGCTGATGGCGCAAAAGCTGCATTTACTTGCGCCCAACTTTGTGTCTCTCATTCAATTTTCAAGGTATTTTGCATATTAAAAGTGATGGAAATTTGTTATTTATTTAGCCCAACTATTAATAGTCCGGCCAGCCAGCCCCAAGTCTTGACGATAGTGCAATAAAGTGCTAATATATTGAGAGTGGTTGTCAATGCTGCAAATCGGTAAAGTTTCTTGCCATCCGCATCCATAATTCATCCTCGACCACAAATACCAGAAAATGGATTCAATTCACAAAGCGAACACAACACTCACAACAGACATCCATACATCATCATGGTTCTGCTCCACCAGAAACAACCGCACCAAGTATTTATGTAATTTCACTAGAAAATCGTCCTCTTCGCCGTTGTCGTCTTTAATTTTGATGCCACAAAAGTGCACCATGGTTTAAGAGATATTTATAAAAATCCGCAGAAATGCATTGCACATTTTAAGGAAAATAATCGGTAATAACTAATTTAAGGATTTGTTTAAATAATTTATATGTTAATTGCAAAATATTTAGCGTTGAAATTAAATAAATAGAACAGTTTTAATTATTCATATTATTTCTACAAACATAAAACTCAGAGTAGCTAAAAATTATTCAATAAAATTCCTAATTTGTATAAATAATATTATTTTTATTATATGTATCTTAATAAATTTGTTTAAATTCTATTATTATTAATTTTTTTCCTATCGAACTTAAGAATCTAATGGTGCAGTACGCTATATTTAAATAATATCATCTATAGGATAAAAATTTCCCTTTCAATTCCTGTAAGGAACATGGGGAGTGCCAACCTCCAGACTTTTCATAACTATTTGTTTTCCGAGTCAATTGATAACACCTACGTAGATCGGTTGTAGACGGAACCAGTCCCACCCATTTGAATTCTTTTATAGTGACATGATTCGCTAGGAATATTATTATTGATATGCACAAAATAGAAAACTTTTTCGCACTGAAAAATGTCCGCCCGGGATTTGTACATGTAGGATGTTAAGGTATTTTTAGAATCCAACTTCACTATAGCTGGTGCAATTCTTTCCATTATTGACGTATGTTGATTACTTTTACCAATTATAAATTCCTAATTTTCGTACTGTTCCATTGCTGGTCTCTTTTCTAGCAGTTACGAGTACTCAAGCATTGCATTTTTAGATCCTCTCTTTATTTATACTAGAATCAAATCCTCCTCATCGTAGTGTTGAGACTAAATTATAAATTAAACTAAAATTCTATCTCACTTTGGTTGCAGTTTCTTTCTACGGTATGATATATAAAACAGTATCTTGTCGTCTATTACTTCCCACAGGGTATATTATCTACTTCCTTATATGTTTAAATAGTTTCTCAATCGCACAAGCACATGTTTTCGTTTCAGTTAAATTTAATTAGTGCGTTTAAACCACCAAGTCATACAGTAATACTGTATATAATACTATATCTATATAATACAGTAATACTAGTTATTTATACAACAAAGTCGATAAGATAAGTCTTAAAGAAGACCCGAGTGTTTAATAATGCTTATCGACCGTGTTTTATACAAAATTTTATGAATTTTTAAGTAAATTAACACAAAATCTTAAAAATTCTTTGAATTTATAAAAATACGTGTTGATAAACCAAAAGAAAATGTAGTTCATAAATTCTCCGTTAGATGGCTTATTTTATTTTACACCAATAAATCACAGTGAAACCACGCCCAACGAAAGTGACATACATATAAAATTGATGGGTTTCTTTCACTGAAGTCACACTTTAGCAATATAAAAAAACATACGTGCTTTAAAGAATACTTTAAAGCATTTGTGATATAATAACGACTTTGACAGAGCAAAATTGAGTGTCATAATATCAATATTAAGCAACAAAAATGCATAAAATCTATTAATTACAGTACAAACTCTAAAATAAAAATTACTTTTTTATAAATTTCTCAATTTAATGATTTTTTTCACGGGGATTAATATTGAATGAATTATTTTGATAAAGATTATAGAC